>VZTR01010004.1:0-25558 GCA_013400775.1 Chaetops frenatus
GGGCTTCCAGAGCGCCTAGTTCCTCATCTGCCAGAGCTCCCGCAGTAAATCAGGATTTTCCCAGCACAGCACTCGGGCTGCCGGACCGAAGAGCTCTTCTTGTGCTTCTGTGTCTCGTTCCTCCTCTCCTCTTTGCTTCCCCGTGGCCTTTGCTGGAAAGTTCATGCTGGTTCTGTCAGGAATGTGCCAGCAGTGCTCTCCCAGAGCCCCATTCCCCACAGCTCCCATTCCTGCGTGTGGGACTGCACTGCCGAGGCTGGGAAATGCAGGTGGGAGCTGGGTGCTCTGGCTCTGACGTGGCATTTCCAGGAACTGCGGCGGAATTGTCCAGTTTTGGCTTCAATTCCTGCGGGTTTTTCACCTCATCTGGTTTTGGGGCATTTGGGGAGCCTCCACGCCTGGTTGCTGGCAGCCCTGGGGCAGGGTTGAGGGGCTCTGCTCCCATGCCAGGAGTGCTGCTCCGGGCAGCATGGATGGCAGGCAGGGAGCTCACCCAGGCTCTCCCGCAGCTTGGTAGGAAAAGGAACGATTTGGGACACAATTCCTGCCCCCTCCATGCAGCATCCAAGCAGAGTTTGCAGATGCAGAGCACAGCTGTCCTGGAGCCAGCGGTGTCCCCTCAGCAGGAAGGATCCCAGGGGCTGTGTCACCGCAGGACACCCAGGGACAGAGCAGTCCGTGCTTCAGAACCCCGTCCTGCATCCCTGTCCAGGGTCCTGCGTGCCCTGCAAGGACAAGGACAGGCTTCCCTGAGCTCAACACAGCTTGAAGCTGTCCCCAGGCACCCACCGTGCCTCCCCCGGGACTGCTGGAGGGGATCCGCCCTGCTCTGAACCCTGAATCCTGCCGGGCTCCGGGGAAACCCAGCGAGGAGGGGCTGTCTGGGGTGACAGCGGTGTCAATGCAGCTGTCCCCGAGCCCCGGCCAGCCTGGCCTGCTGCTGAGCTGCTCCCGACAGGGAGCATTCCTGCTCCATGCAGAGCCGATCGCTCGCAGTCTGATGGGAGGGGATTTGCCTCTGCATTCCCACGCCGGGAGGAAGGGAGTTCAAGTAGAAATCCTCACTGAGGGTGGCATCCTCACCCAGGGCCTGCCCCAGCCCTGCCGTGCAGGAGACATCACAGGAAATATTTGCTGGTGGCTCAGTGCAGCAGGGAAATCGCTCAGGTGAGCCCAGGTGAGGCCGTGGCTGTGCCCAGGCACTCCCTGCTCCAGAGGTTTTTCCCTGGGGAGGGAAACCAGAGAGTCAGGATGGGGCTTGATGCGGCTCAGGGGGCACCAGAGGAAAATTCAGAGCTAAACCCTCCCTCAGCTCAGCCCCTGCCATGGAGCCTGTGCAGGGAGGAAAGGAAGGCTGGCTCCAGCAGTTCCTCTGGAGCACAGCACCTTTGGAAAGCAGAGGTTGGCTGTGAGGGCTCCACCAGCCACCCTCTGCCCCAGCAGGAAAGGGGTTGAACCCCTTCTGGCTTTCTCTCTTTCCCAAATGCAGACTTGAGCCAGAACATAGGGCAACACTCAGCTCCAGGGATCCAGGCAAGGAAAAGACAGAGGCTCAACAAGGGAGGACAGTGAGTGCAGGGAGGGGACAGTCAGTGAGTGCAGGGAGGGGACAGTCAGTGCAGGAGGGGACAGTCAGTGAGTGCAGGGAGGGGACAGTCAGTGCAGGGGGGACAGTCAGTGCAGTCACATCCTCCTGTCCAGCTCACATGTGGGACCTTCCTGTCCACCTGCAGATCCCCACGTCCTGCTCAGGGCTACTCACCCCCTCAGGGAGGGCTGGCATCACCCCCCGGGGCAGCCAGGCCTGCCCTGGCCTTGGAGCTGGGCTCTCCTCCCTGGCCACAGCCAGCACTGCCCCAGGCAGGGTGGGATGGTCACTGCCCAGCCCGGTCCTGCTGGCTGAGCTCAGGTGCTGTCTGTGATCCCAGAGCCAGAGCCCCAGTGCAGGAACTGCTTCCAGCTGGGAAAAGGCTCTCTGCAGCTCCAGGGAGACAGGAAAGCTCTGCATTGTCACAGCTGGCGGCTGCTCTGCAAACACAGGATGCATCCATTAAACAGCAGATTTCCCCCCAGGCCGGGGCCAAGGCTGGCTGTCCCCCACCAGATCCTCTCCAGCCCTGCTCAGCTTCATCAGCCCCTCTCCAGCTCCTGCAGCCCTGCTCCAGCTCCTTTCCAGCTCCTTCAGCTCCTCTCCAGCTCCACCAGCTCTGGAGGAAGCTCTGGGCAAGGCTGGGCTCTGCAGCTGATTCGTCCCGTGGCTGATGAAGCACAGGGAGTGCAGAGATGGACAGAGGTCCCCACTGCTCCTGCGTGGGCATTGCCAGTGTCCCCCAGCACTGAGAGCCCTGCCCAGGCTGTTCTGTGCCACAAGGAGCCAGCAAAGGCTGGCACAGCCCCCTGGCCCTGAAATGAAGCATCACAAAAGGCTTTGCCCTTGTTTCTTCCTTGGATTTGCTTTTAGCCTGCAAGGAGCAGACAATGATTCCACATCAGACACCATCCCAGCTGCAGCAAATGTCCCTTTTGCCCCCCCCAGACTGTCCCTGCTGGCTCTAGAGCCATCTGGGAGTCCACCAGACAGGGAGGTTTGCTCGTGGAAGCTCCATGGCAAAGGGGAAATGGGATGAGGGAGGGGAACAGCAAAGCTTTGCTGAGCACATCACCTCTCAGGCTCTGCTTTCCCACTATCCCTGCAGTGGTTAAAAGAACTTTTGGAGGGATTGCTCATCTCCTGACAAAGCAAAGCTTGGTGCATGAAGCACAAGCCAAGCTGGCCTGCTGTCACCCTGCCATGCTGGGCCCAGCACTTTGCATCCTCTGGGCTCCCCATCCCAGCTCAGGATGCTCCCTCTCACCCCTGAGGATGCCCCAAATCTGAGCTGCCCATCCTGGATGCTCTGTCCACAGAGGAGAGGTGCAGGGAGGGAGGGAGGGAAGTGTGGCACGTGCAGTTCACCCTCTCCAGAGCTAAATGGAGGCCTTTCAGTGCTAAACTAAATTAACCTTGAAAAATTCATTTCACAAATGACTGCAACAATTAGCTGCTTTTAATGAGCTGCTTCACTCAGGCTGATGTCTGAAGGTCCTGGAGGAAATCAGTACCTGCTGCTCGTGCCCCTGCCAGCTGATGGCTGATAGGAGCTGGCAGCCCCTTCCCACCTGCTTCCCAGGGAGGAATTCCCACATTTTTGGCTCCAGGACACAGGTTGCTAAGCCCAACTACTTCAGTGGAGGCTCCTGAGCCCAAAGCTCAGCTGCTGCACCACTGATTGTCAGGGAAGAAGAAAGACTGTGACTTTCCCTCAGGTGATGGGGAAGGACAAAGAATAACAGCATTTTTGTGTGAAATTCACAGGGCAGGAGCACAGGAATGGTGCTGGAGCTGCAGCCTGGTGCAGGGAAACAAGGAAAGCTGTGGCAGGAGGTTGTAGGGGGTTTGCTGAGCTGCACAAAAAAAAAAAAAAAAGTGTGAAACAATTTGAAATGTCCCAAACCAGAAGCCAATCTGGTTGTTTTCCCGAAGCTTTGTCATTTCCTGGGCAGTGTCATTAAAGAGGCATTAAAGTGTTCCAAACCCACTCCAAACGGGGGTGGATTGCAAAATCCAGAGCTCTTTCTAAGCACTGCAGGTGCTTGGCAGGCAGGCTGCTCTGGGGAAGCACAAATCCCTCCAGCTCTGCCACTTTCTGCTCAGATTTACTTTCCAGGGGCTGCTTGCCCAGGGCACCAGTTCCCAGCCCATTCCCCTTTGGAAATGTGGCCTCAGAGGGGCTGAACCCACAGGGATGAGAAAGCCATGGAAGCTGGAGAACCACGCAGGAAAGCAGCTGGATTTCAGGGTCAGCCTCCCACCTCAAGTAACCTCTGAGACACGATTGTTTTTTCTTCCTTTATGCATTTTTTCAGTGTCTGGCACTGGGGCTGAGCTCACACTGATGACTTTCTCTTGGTGGTAGCCTAAGTGTGGGTCTGGTCTCTCCTCTTTCTCAGATTTTCCTGCAGGAATAAACCATTTTTTTGATATTTTAATGTCTCTGTTGAGGCTGGTAAGGAGTGATCAGCATATTCCAGCTGACTAGAGGCAGGCAGGGATACAGAATGTTTTAAGCCTCTGCAATAAAAGTGTTTTTACAAACATTTACAAAGCAATCCTCCCTTGCTTTTTTTTTCCCGCTGGATTTTGTATTTTCCTGTTACTAAAAAAAATCTAATTAATTAATTAATTAGTGACTTTTTGCACGATAAATACGTATTTAGTGATGTTTTAGGCTCTGAGGTGACTTCTGGTCAGGGTGGTCCCTCCCTCAGGCACCAGAGACATCCTGCTCTGGATACTCCAGGTGTAAATACAAGGGAATTTGTCCCAGGATTATCCAAATACACCCACCCCAAGCTCCAGGAGACCTCTTGTTCCTCCAGTGCCTCTCCCTCTTCACTGCAGGTCCCAGGCTGCCTTTCCAGATCCCTGGCGGACCTGCAGGTGGCACAGCTGGAAGGAGGGAAGGCTCAGGAATGAGCTGCTGTGACCTCAGACACCACAGAGATCCCAAAAAAAGAGATGGGATGGGATGGGACAATGGGCTGAGATGGGATGAGATAATGGGAGGGCTCTGGCAGGACACAGGAACAAGCCAAGAGCTCTGTCTGTGCCTGGTTCCACAGAGTGCAGATAAATCCTCCTTTTTCCAGCCCGCCACTCTGTGTGTGTCCCCAGCCTTGGTCCTGCAGAGCTCCCAGCACATTTTTCAGGCTTTAATCATGCTGGGGGTGAGGAGAGGTTCCCAGGGCAGTCAGGGAGCTGGGAAGAGAGGAGAGGAGGGGAGAGAAGAGGGAGAAATTGTCTTGGATGCCTGCATGGGTTGGGTTATTTATAGGGGCTGAGGTCAGGACCAAACACCCTCATTTCTGCTGTGTGAGCAAACAGCTCCAGGGCTCCAGGGCTCTGAGCTCAACCTCCAAATCCAGCCTGGTCCCTGGGGCATCCGGCCACCCCCAGGCTGGGATCTCCTCCTCCTGCTCCTGCACGAGGAGCCTTGGAGGCAGCGCTGGCTCACAGCAGCTCCCCCAGCACAATCCTGCCCAGAGATTGGAAATTCCACCCACAGGTGATTTTCTCCGTGGTTCCCTTGCTGGAGGAGGACACAGGAGATCCACATCCCCTCAATCCAGCTGGACCCTGGCTGTTTGTCCATCTCACCCCTGTGGGAAGAGGCTCTCCGCTCTCCCCCAGAGCTGGGGGCTGAGCCATCTCCTCCCAGCACCACCACAGCTCCAGGCAGATCCCTCAGTGAATTCCAAGCACACTGGGCTGCAAAATTCCCTCTTCCCACCCTGCCAGCCGTGTGCTGTGCCCAGGAAAAGGCAGGTGTGGGTGAGATGAAGCAGAACCAAAGCGTTGCATCAACTCTGCCGACGCTTATCAGCACAGGCCGGCCAGAAAACATCAGCAGGATCTGTGGGAAAAATGGGATCCACATGGCAATTCACACTCCAACTGCTGCCTTATCTCCTGCAAGCCTTATCTCCTGCGAGCTGGAGCTGGAGCTGGAGCTATTTTCCTTTCAAGCCAGTAAAAATGTGTCAGTTTGATATTTATATATGAGGCCACAATCCCATGGGAAATTAATTTGCCCAACAGCAGGAATTCTGTCATCGCAGGCATCAGTCAGTCTGGGAATGGGGATCTCCAGACCAGGCCCTGAAATCAGAGAAATGGCTTAAAATAACAACCAGGGCAGGATGTGGGAGACTGAGCAAATCACAGCTCCTTCCTGGCTGCAGAAATGTATTTTGGGGCATTTTGGTGGCAGATACAGAAATGCAGAGCCAGGGGTTTGGTGTGACCCCATCTCTGGGGTTCCCCATGTGGGGAAGGGTCTCAGCCCACACAGGATGGGGTGGGATGGTCCCTGTTCTGTCCCTGTCCCTGTCCCTGTCCCTGTCCCTGTCCCTGTCCCTGTCCCTGTCCCTGTCCCTGTCCCTGCATGGGCTGGGGCTGAATCTCCTGGATCTCCCTGCAGACCCTGGGCAGGGACTGGGGGTCCTGGGCATCACCAGGTCCCCACCAGCGGTGCCACAGCAGCTCTGGGTGCCTGCAGTGCCCAGGGAGCCTCCTCCCATCCCTCTCTGGGCACAGCCCAGCTGGGTCTGGGAGCCAGAGGGATCATCTGGCCCCACTGGGATCATCTGGCCCCGCTGGGACCAGTTGGTGGAGGGGACAGAGACCCCACAGCTCCCCATGGCACTGGCACTGCCTTTCTCTGCCTCCCAGCTTTGCAGATAAATTCTTCCTTCAAATCCACGGGTTTCCTTCAAGCCTCAGGATGTTCATTTAATCCTCAAAATGCTCCTTTAAGCCTCAGAACGTTCCTGGGAGCTCTTGCCCTGCTCGGGCCATGCAGAGCACGGGGGCTGGGCTGGGGCTCTGTTCTCTCTGCTCAGTAACACAGCCCAGCCCTGCAGGTCCCATGGATAAATAATCCTGCTTTCTCATGGAGACACTCCCACCACTGGCAGCACTCGGGCTGGGCTGGCAGAACCCTGATTTACAGCCAAAAACACCAAGGCCACACCAGCCTCATCTTCTCCCCACTTCTTTTTTTTTTTTTTTAATATATTTTTTTTGGTTGGGTTTTTTGGTTGGTTTTTGTTGTCGTTGTTTGTTTGTTTGTGGGGGTTTTTTTGCTTGTTTTTGTGGAGGGGGTTTTGTTTTGGTTTGGTTTTGTTGTTTCTTTTTGTTTGTTTGGGGGTTTTTTTGTTTGGTTGGTTGGTTTTTGGGGTGGGTTTTTTTATCTTTTTTTTCTTTTTCTTTTTCTTTTTCTTTTTCTTTTTCTTTTTCTTTTTCTTTTTCTTTTTCTTTTTCTTTTTCTTTTTCTTTTTCTTTTTCTTTTTCTTTTTCTTTTTCTTCTTCTTCTTCTTCTTCTTCTTTCTTTTTTTTTAGTTTTTGGGGTTTTTTTCTTTTTTGGAAGAGCAAACCCAATGCAGGCAATGAAGGGAGATTTGATGCAGAGGGAGCTGGGATGGGCTGAAAGGGGGATTTGATGCAGAGGGAGCTGGGATGGGGAGCTGATGCTCCTGCAGATAACGGGGCTCTCTGGGACCCCCGAGCTGCAGTTTCCCACGGTGCAGGGAGCCTGGCAGGAGCACAGGGCTGGAGCAGGGCTGTGAGGCTGGGAAGGACAATCCCAAGCAGCTCCAAGGCTGACGTCAGGGCAGCCCTGGCTCTGCCTCCCTCCCCACATACCTAATTTTCCCATATAAGGCCAAGGAGAGCAAGAACTCTCCTGGCAAGCAGATCAATAAAAACAGATGGTGGGCTCACAATTAGAGATGAAGCACATTCCAACCCAGAACAAACAGGCCATAAATCATACGTGAAGGAGGGTATTTATAGTTTAGATCACATTCCTTAATTAATTCAAAATGGCCCAGCAAAGAAAATAATACCAAACTGCTCTTTTTTAATACCAAACTGCTCTTTTTTTTCCTGCTTTGTTCCTGCCTTGCTTTTTGCATTCTCTCCTCGGGGGGTGCAGGGGCAGCCACGGGACAGAGCAGGGGATGCTCAGGGAGCAGGGAAGGGAAGGCAGGGCTGGAATCTGGGAATGGCCACGGAGCAGAAGTGGGGTGAGCAGCCAGGCTTCCAGGGGGTGCAGGGAGCACAGCCCTGGGGTGTTGGTTTGCACCCCCCACAGCACATCTCCTGTCCCCAGAGGGAACCAGGGAGCCCCCAGATGAAGGTCAGGGGTTCCCACCTGTGACAATCAGCACAAATCCTGCCAACATCAGGGCACTGGACCCTGGGGTCAAGGCCAAACGTGTTCCTCATGCAGCAATCACCGTGCTAAATGGACTTCTTTCTGTCTAAAGTGATGAGGAGCTCCTCGCTCCTGGGGCACTGCCAGGCTGGGGGCTGCTCCTGCTCTGTTGGTGATGGAAATTTGATTTATTTGCATAAATTGACCCCCTCAGCACAGCCCAACCCAGGGACTTCACCAGGGGTGAGCCCAGAGGACAAAATGGGTCTCTCCAGCAGGGCAGGTTGTGCAGAGAGGATCCAAACAGCTCAGGCCAATTTGCAATCACAGAATCAATAAAGTGGGAAAGACCTCCAGGATCAAATCCAGCCTTTGACAGACCCCACTGTGCCACTAAACCATGGCACAAAGTGCCACATCCACCTGGTTTTTGAACACTTCCAGGGATGTGACTTCCATGGGGAGCCTGATCTTGTACTTAACCACTCTTCCAGCAAAGAAATTTTTCCTGATATCCAACCTGACCCTGCCCTGGTGCAACCATTTCCCCTCGGCCTCGGTTTCCTGGGCAAAGAGCCCGACCCTCACCTTGCCACTTTTTAAGGAGCTGAAAAAGTGGCAAGGTGGCAAGATTCCTGTCCAGGGCTGGTCAGAAATCTCATTTTCCCCCTTCTCCCCTCTTTCTCTGTGCCAGGTGGGGCAGTGCCCATGCCCTGACTGCCTTGCAGCTTGCACCAGCACATCCCTCTCCGTGTCCTCACACTCTGTGGGGTTTTTTTTGGGGGGGGGTTGCAGACTCCAAAGCACGAGCAGCAGTCCCGGCTGTGAGTCAGCTCCCAGGACAGCCATTCCCAGGATCCCTGCCAGCATTCCCGGCCGGGCAGGGCTGCGGGAGCAGCAGCACCGGGAGCAGCTCTGTCACTGCCCTTATCTCTGTTGATGCAATCGCTGGGGATGGCGGGGCTGTCCCCCCCTCCCCTTGCTCCCGGGGTGTCCCTGGCACGGTGCGGTGACATTCCCGACATTCCCGACATTCCCGACGTTCCGGACCCGCAGGAGCGGCGGGGACACCGCGGGCTCTGCCGGTGCCACCCACCCAGGTGACACCTTGTCACCCCGAGCTGTCCCCCAGGGGCTGCGGGACCCCAAAGCAGCCACGCCGGAAGGACCCTTCCCACAAGTGTTTAATTCCCCAGCAAGGCTGGAAGCCCTGCACCCCCCCACGGGCTGAGGGCACCTTCTCTTCCAGCAGAGGAAAAAGCCCAGAATTGTCCCCAAAGTCCTGATGCAGACGCTGTGGGCTGCTTTCAGGACAGCCCTGAGTGTCCCCAGCTCCCCACCCCTGCACTCATCTCTCTCACCACTCTCCCAGCACCAAAATGCACAGAAAAATGCACCAAAAGTGCCTCCGTGGTTTCGTTGCATCGAGGTGAAAACAAATTTCCCCTTAAGAAAACTCTTTGGGAAAAATGGTTTAACTTCTCTTTTTTGGGAGTCTTACCAAATGTTTCACATTTTTGCCCCAACACCTTTTCATGCCCTGGACCATATTTTCGTTATTTCCATATATTTTCATTATTTCCATATATTTTCATTATTTCCATATATTTTCATTATTTCCATTCTTCTCTTCAGAGCAAAAGGCACAGCGAGATCTTTCCTGCAAAGCATCCACAAATGTTTAAACTACAGAGATTCAAGGAGACGAAGCCTGGGAGCCACAGCTGTCCCTGGCCGTGCTGGGCGCTGGGCTCTGCCCCGGGGAGCCTCTGCCAGAGGAAATACTGAAATAAAGGCGAACTTGGGGTATTTTAGAACAGGAAAGTGGGGCCACAGAAGGAGTCCGTGTTTTCGTGGGGAGACACAGCCGGCTGAGCCCCTGGGTGCTCCGTGGGATGGACTGAGGGTGATGTTTTCGCCATCGCGGCGCATTCCCGGCTGCGGGGGTGGGATGGCAGCGGGGTGAGGAGCTGTGGAATCCCCTCCGGGCAGTGTTTGGCAATCCCCGGGCCGGGGATGCAGACGAGGTGTGAAGCTTTGCAGTTCTGGCTCGGTCCACACCCCTGGACTGATGCAGGCGCTGGTGCTGCCTCAGCTCTGGATGCGTTCCCTGTTTCCAGCCTCCTCCCGGCTCCCTTGCCGTGGCTCTCGCTGAGGGAAATGCCACCCATCCCATCTTCATTAGTCACCCTCTTCCTCCGGCCTTTTGGGCACTGCCGTCCCCTCCATGGAGTTCCCTGGGGAATTCTGGCAGGGAGAGGCCAGAGGAACCCCCAGCCCAGGCCAAACCGGCCTTATTCCCAGGCTGTGCTGATGCCAGGCAGCCAAAACACGGATATCAAACCTGGGATCTGCAAATGAACCCCTGTGAGCTGCTGGAGGAGGCAGCCAGGGCCTGGAGCTGCCCCCGAGGCTGGACAGGATCCTTGTGCTGTCCTGTGCTCCCGTGTCAGACAGTCAGAAATACCAAACGTGTCCCAGTCACCAGGAATTGTGACTCCTCCGTGCTCAGCACTTTGCTGGGGGTGCCTGTCCCCTCTGCTCCAGGCAGCTGCAGCTCCTATCTGGCTGCTTTCATCTGCTGTGAAATCACTGCAGGAATTCTCCTCCAGCAGTTACTCATCATCCTCCTCCTCCTCCCTCCCGGAAAAAAAAAAAAATGCTGTTTTGTCAGTAAATGTGATAAAAATCTCCCCTTCACGTAGATTCAAGGTGAAGTTAATCATAATATTTACACAATCCTCACCATACTGCACTCGCCAGGGGTTTTTGTCCTGATTGCAGCAGGTGCCCCTTGAGCAGCAAATCCCAGGCTGGGCTCAGGGACACCTCACATTGTCCCCACGGTCCCTGTGCCACCCTGCACTGCTGCCTGTGAGGGGCTGTGGCTGCCAGCAGCTGGCACTTTGTACATCCAGGGGAGCTCTGTACCTCCATGGGAGGCTTGTACATCCATGGAATTGGGGCTGGGAGGGAGAGTTCTCACTCCCCAGGCAGGGCTGGAGCAATTAAAGGCCCAGCAGGTCCAAACCTGCACAGGCAGGACAGAGCCTGCTGGAGCCTGCTCTGCCCAGCACAGGGCTGAGAGCCCCAGGGATCCCTGCATCTGCTCCTGCACAGCCCAAAGCTCCCTTGCCCACCTTGCCCAGGTGTGTGGGCCCCCTGCAGTGGCACCTGGCTGGGGGTGGAGCTGGGCAGTGTCCCCTGGGCAGTGTCCAGGTGTCCCTCTGCCCGCAGCAACAGAGGTGCTGGCAGGGAACCCTCCCTGTCCTGCCAGGGACTCTGAACCACAGCCACACCCACCCTGGGCTGCCAGGGAGTGCCCAAAGGACCTGATTTTCCCCTCCAGGGACCCAGCAGCTCCATCCATCCCATCCCACCCGACCCACTGCTGTCCATTCCGTCCCGTCCCGTCCCGTCCCATCCTGTCCCGTCCCCCCCCGGTTGTGTCCATTCCTCCCTGGATGAATGCCTGCCCTGGTGCTCCCGTCCTCGCAGGTTTGCAGAGGGCTTTGGTGATTTTTCACCCAGAGCAGTGAGCAAGGGGTGCCTCCTGCAGCACTCTGCAGATGGACACCACTCTCTGCAGGTGGATGTCACCAGAGATTTCTCAGGAAGCTGTGGCAGATCCTGACTGATCTGCCTCTTCCTTTGCTCTTTCCAACATCAAACATCACCTGTGTAAAACAAAATGCCCAACACACCACTATAAACCACAGAATCCCAGGCTGCTTTGGGATGGAAGGGGCCTTAAAAATCTTCCAGTGCCACCCCTGCCATGGCAGGGACACCTCCCACTGTCCCAGGCTGCTCCCAGCCCTGCCCAGCCTGGCCTGGGACACTGCCAGGGATCCAGGGGCAGCCTCAGCTCCTGACCAGGACTGAGATTGGACCAGGACCTTGCTTTGCCTTTGCTGACAGCTCACACACCTCACCCTGCCCATGGCATCAGCCCTGGCACCTCCCCAGCAGCTGGGAAGTGCCTGCATTGGCCCCAGGGCTCCCAGGGCTGATTTCACCACGGAACTCCTCAGGTTGCTCCCATTTATGGAGCTGTGGCGATGAAGATTTAATTCTGCATTTCCCCTTCCCACTGCTGAGCTCCATCAGCACTGACGTGCTTGGCCAGGGAGCCTCCTCCACCCTCAGTGCTTGGCATCCTCAGGGGCTCTGCTGGGTCTGGGAGAGCTCTTTTGGAAAGCTGAGAAATCAGGATCTAGAACAAGGTCATCGTTTTGCTTTGTTTTGTTTTGTTGGGGATTTTTCAGGCACCATGAAGAAACCTGTGCTGCTCTGCTCCTGGAGATAAGCTTTTCCTGCACCATTGTTCCAGGCTCTTTTCCTTGCTGTGCTCTATTTTTGGCACATGCAGCAAACCCTAATGTCCTTCCCTATCTCTGCACCCGCTGGAGTTCGGTTGAAAATATTTCTGGCCTTTACCTTCGATTTTCCAGTGCTGAAGCCACACCGTCTCTCCTCCACATCGTATTTTTGTTTCATGAAGCACCAAGCTTTAGGCAAGCCCCCAGTGGCTACAAAGAGCCCCTGCTACAGACCCAGCAGTGCTGGGGCAGTGACCCAGCAGCTCCCTGAGCCTCCCCAGCAGCAGCTCTGGCTCTGTTTGCATCCTGCCAGAGCCCAGCCGAGGCTTTCCGACCCAGCAGAGAAGAATTAGCTCAGTCTCTGGACTTTGCTCCCACACACTTCTATCAAATGCTCCCCACACTGCTAAATCTTCTCCTTTTAACAGCCCATTTGCAGATGGAAAAGGTATTTCTGCACTCTTCAGGGGGCAGTTTGCCAAGCAGGTTTCACTGATACCGGCTCTCTGTGAATAAAGACATGAAATATTCACGCTGGGCTCTCCTTCCCCGGGGATTTCCGTGCTCCAGGACCAGGCTGTGTCCTGGGCTCAGCTGTGCCTTGGATCTCACTGTCCTGGGTCTCACTGACCAACAGCTCCTTTGCAGGGGAGCAACAGGGTGAGGTCACTCCTGCCTTGGTGCTGCTCCAGCACCAGGGACCCCTCCCCAGCCCCGCTGGGGTCACTGTAGCACCACAGGGCTTGGAACAGCAAAATTCCCAAAATCCCCAGGGCTGAGCTGAGCAGGATGCTCCCACCAGGATCCTCTGCTGCAGAGGTGAGAGGGGGCTGCAAGCAGAGGGACAAAGACAGCACCGTGCAAAGCCCAGAAATGAAAACTCTTGCAGGAACTCACTTTCCCTGCCCAGGGGTTGCTACTCTCAGCCTGGCACAGCCCTCAGCCCCCAGCCCTGCACAGAGGCCACCCACAGGACTCCCAGGAAGGCCCATCACATCCCACAGGGCCTCTTGGTTCAGGAAGAGTTTCAGCTCCTGGAAAAAAAGGAGTTTGCTCCTTCTGATGCATCAAACCCAACAAGCTTGGACAAAGCAGCAAGGGATTGCCCGTGGGGGGATTCAGCAGGAGCTGGGATTTATCCAGTTCCTCCTGTCCTGTGCTGGTCCCCAGTGATGCTCCAGGTGCTCCCAGCTCCGTGGTGGCTGCCCTGAAGCAGGGGTAGAACCAGAGCCCTGCACAGGGATTTTATCCCTTCAGCCCTTCCCCAAAGGCTCTGTGGAAGCACCCATCACCCTCCAAGGCACAGAAACATCTCTGCTGCTTTAGAGAAACAGAAAACGAGCCCCAGGATGCTGAAGTGACCTGTCCATGCTCACACTGGAATGGGTCCAGCCAGAACTGCAATATGGGAATTATGGGGGCCCTCATTTTTGTAGATGAAATGTCAGGATTTTGCCCCAATTCCCAAAGGCTTTCCAGTAACGGAGTAGCTCTAATGAGGCAGGCAGCAGCACCCAATGGGGGTTCAAGCCACAGAGCTCTCTGAAATCCCTGCCATTGCTTCCAGATACTTTTCTTGCTGATCCTGTACTTGTTTCAGAGCTCCCAGGGTGCACCTGCAATGAGTGGAGTGCACTAATTACTAACCTGAAACTGGTTGTGTTTAGGATCCTGAGTTTGTGCTGCAGGGCCCTTTCAAGTTAACTGTAACAGCCTCAATTAATCCTTTATTTGTGGGGAGTCAACCTGGTGGAAACAAACAGAGAGGAGGAGGAGGAGCTGGGGCACTTTTGTTTGGTTCTTTGCTCTCACCTCTGTCACTGACCCTTGACACGACTTGGCAGAGGAAGCCAGGCCTGGTGGAGGAGATTCAAAGGAGATTTGGGAGTTTTTCATCCAGCTCCTGGCTTTACTGCACATTCCCTGGGTCAAGGAAGGAGCCTCCTTAAACCCAAACCCTCCAGCAGCTTTTCCAGGATGGGGGTGATCACAGAATCACGGAATCATTAGGATGGAAAAGAGCTCTGAGATCGAGTCCAGCCTGTGGCCCCATCACCCCCTTGTCATCCAGAGCAAGTCCTGTCATTTCCTGAACACCTCCAGGGGTGGCAGATCTCTCTGTCAGGGACCAGGCCAATTCTCTGCCTTCCTGGCATTAGGACAAGTCCATTTTGGCCATCCAGCACGGGGCCTGTGTCTGGCTGAGGAGCTCTGCTGCCCCTTGGATGAACATCCCATGTGCAGCCATGGGAAGCAGAGAAAAACAAAGCCACCCAGGGCCACCACACAGGGACAACCAAGGGGTGGCACTGGGACATTCCCAGGGGATGTCACTGCTGAGAAGGCCTTGCCCTGCCTGGTGGCACCAGCACAGATCTGTTTGTGCCCCCCCAGTCCCAGGCTGGAGCTCTGAGGGGCAGAGCAGCTCAGCCCACATGAAAGCTGCTGCAAGCAAAACCAGAAAAGACACTTGTCTCGCCAGCAACCAGCGAGGCAAAGGCCAAACCAGCCCAGCTGGATAGAAACCAGTCAGGCAGCCCTGCTCAGCCCAGTTAGGCTGGGCTGGGCAATGGGCAGGTTTAGGAAACGCTCATCAGGCTCCTTCTTGTGCCTCTGTTTGTGCAGCCACAGGGGCTGCTGCAGGCAGGGACAGTGTGGGACCCCTCGGTGGCAGCTGTGGCTCCTGCAGACGTGGAAAATGCAGATTTCCCCTGGGAGCTGCCCCTGCTCGAGGTGCTGGGGACTGCAGGGGCTCAGGGGTCAGGGAACAGCGAGTGTGGCTGGAGGGGTGCAGGGTGAGGAACAGCAGGAACCCCCCCAGGAGTGGGACAGGGGCTGAGGGACACCTGCCCAGCCTGTCTGGCTGGAGATGGGGTGAGCAGATCTCATCACTGGGTCTGCTCAAGCAACCCTGGGCTGGGAGACCTCGTTCCATTCTGTCCCTCACCCTGTGATGAGCAGAAATGGCCACCACCCATTTTGGAGGGTGAGTGGTCTCTGGTTATTTGCTCCCTCAGCTCCTCTGAGCTGAATTCTGCAATAGCAGAGATGCCCCTGGAGCTGCTCAGCCTGGACTGGAGATGGCCCAAGGGTTTGGAGAATGGAGTTACCCCCAAAAATGGGGATGAGCTGCAGTTCTTCACCTTGCCCTGCACAGCCGAGGGTCCTGGGATGAGGCAGGAGCCAAACCCAGCCCGCAGGAAGGTGTGGCTCATCCCGGGAAGGGGCTGGGTCAGGGGAATCCCTGCCGAAATTGTGTCTGCAGAAGGCCCGGGTGGGATCCTGGAGACACTGAAAAAGTGCTTGAAAAGGAGATCTGTGGAGATTTGCTGAACCAACAAACCACACAGGCTCAGAAAACCTTGCTCAACAAGAGAAGTTGGAGGGTGGGGAAATATCCAGGGACAACCTGGAGCTGCTGATTCCAATCTTACTCTTCCCTGGTCACTTTTGCCCATTGTTCCCATTGGATTTCTCCTTTCTGCCTCCATCAGCCATTAAATCTTCCTCTCTTCCCCAAAGGTGGTTTCCAGAAAGAGAAGGTGGTGGGATTATGGGGGGTGACAAAGAAAGGGAGAAGTCAGAAGATCAAACCACTCCAGCTGGGAGACATGATTTGGGAGCCAGGTGGCTCGGGAGGGGCTCTGCTTCAGCTCCAGGAGTTGTTTCACTTCTTGGTGAGATTTTTACAAAAATATGAAAGCCAGACCATTTTCTGAAAAAAAAAACCACCCCAAAACCAAAAACAACAAACAAACAAACAGAAAACAACAACAACAACAAAAAAAACCCCACCAAGAACAACACCCCAAACCAAACCCAAAACCCTGAAAACTCAACAAACAAACAAAACCTCACAAACAGAAAAAAAAACCAAAATAAAAAAACCCCACAAACCAACAAAAAAACCCAAAACAAAACAAAAAAACACCAAAAAACCCCAAAAAAAGCCAACCAAAACCCCCCAAAGAAACAAAAACAAACACCCCCCCAAAAAAACCCCAGTAGCAAGAAAAAAACCCCAATAACAAGAAAAAAGATCCCCAATAACAAGAAAAAAAACCCCCAATAACAAGAAAAAAACCCCAAAACCAAAACAAAAAAAACCCCCACAGGATGACTTGAAATCTCGACCCCTGTAAGATACTTCCCACAAAGTAAATATTAAAATACGAGACACGAATGAATTGCGTTCTGCCCCCCAGGCTTTGAAGGCACTTTTGGCTCCGAGGGAGCCCAGCAGCCTTTCCCTGCTCACGGATCTGCGGCCGAGCTTTGGGGACCCTCCTCCCGCAGTGGGATTGCCTCGCACACATCCCGCAATGTCCTCCCCGTCCTGGCAGGCTCTGCCTCGCTCCTGCTCCAGCGCTGGGCTCTGGCCAGGAGCCAGGGACTCTCTAAACGCTACCAGAAGGGCTGGCAGGAATTCAGCCCCAACTCACTCACTCCCAGCTCCTGCAGACGCTGCTGGGCTGGGGGTGAGCCTTGGCCTCTTTTGGGACCCTGACAGGGAATTTCAGTTGAAACGGGAGGATGGAGGGGAAAGAGCACTATGGGGGAAAAAAAAAAATGGAATTCCTGACAAGGATGTGTGTTTTAAACCACCCCCTCCTCCCCACTGGCTGCGTGTCCTGCTGTGCATCACGAGCTCTGCTCCCTGCAGCACGGGCTGCCATCCTTTAAAGTGCTCAGGAATTGGCTGGATGTGGCACAGTCACCCCTTCACGCAGCCTAAAATCGTGACTTTGCTCTCCCCTGGGTGTTTCCATGCCCCCAGAGCTCAGAGTGGCCCCTGGGTGCAGTGGCCCCAGTGGTTTTTGGCAGTGATTCCTCATTTCTTTGCTGCAGGGCTGGAATTAGGGGGTTCCTTCACCTCTGCTGGTTCCTCCTGTGCTGTTTCATCTCCTCTGGTGTTCTTTGCTCCGTGCAAACCCATCATTGCTCAGCACTATTCAAACACAGCCCCTGTGTGAACACTCCCCCCCCTCTGCTGATTTCCACATGGTTTAACATTGAAAAATCCCTTGACTCTCTGCCCTGCGGGCACAGCAGCACCTGCAGAGGCTGCCCCAGTAGAAAACAACACTGAAAAAGGGCATTTTATTCTTCCCAGAATCAGGTTTAGCTTCCACTCTGCTGGTGATTGAATAACAGCACACACATAAAATGACAACTAAGAAACAATAAATAAATAAAACCATGTCGGGAAGCTGAGCTACCAAAGACATTCACTTCAGCCTCTTTAAAACCCTGGGGTGTAAATCCACGTAAAGGAGGGGAGTCTGCATTAAATATGCAGCACCAGGATCCTTCAGCAGAGGTGCTGGAGGTCACAGTGGCTCTGTCTGCAGATGACCTTAAATTCCTGTGCCAGACAGGCTTCATCAAACTGGTGCCACTGGGCTGTGTGGGCTCTTTCCCATGGGTTAAATGGGGGTGGTGGCAGCAGCTCCCGTGCTGACACACAAATCCCTGCACCAGGAGCAGCACCTGAACCCAACAGGGCTCATCCCAGACCTTCCTCCAGTGCCTTCCAGCCAAGGTTAACATCCAGGATAATTAATAGCCTGCTTGTTTGTTTTACAAACAGCCCTTTCACAGGCTCAGACCAATCTCATCCATCTTAAACAGGTGAGGAAAGGCACGAGGCCAATTAAAAACAAAATCATTGAATCATTTGCAAGTCACCTTTGTCTTCTTCATCCTAAAGCTCTACCAAGCACGGCCTCTCTGGTGCTCAGCCCTTCTCTGTCTGGGATCTGGGAGCAGTTATTGAGGGGCACGGGAGCTTCTCCATCCCACTGGCACGGGCTGAGCCTGTGCCAAGGTGGGATTTGGGAATTCTGCCTGCATGGGAGCAGGGCAGTGGTCATGGCAATGGGGAGATGCTCACAGGAACAGGGGCAGGCCTATGGAAATGGGCTGAATTTCAGAGGAACTGGGAGATGAGCATGGGAACCAGGTTATGCTGCTGAGAGGGGTGGGATGCCTGTGTTGGCAGCACCCTGCTCTCAGCGGCTCTGCCCTTTCAGCTCCGATGTCACCCTGTCAGAACCGTGCTCTGCATTTCCGGCACCCATTTCTGGGCTACCCAAGAGCTCCAGGCTCTGGGCTGTGGCTTTTTCCCACTCCTCCCATGGCAGCATTTGCATTTTCCACCAACAGAGCTCAATCCAGAGCCATTTGCAGGGTGGGAAAAGCACTGGAGGTATTTTAGAAGCCATGCCGTGGCTGAGCTGGCCCTTCTGGGGTTGGTGATTTTGCTCCAGCCCTCTGCCAGTTCTGGATTGCTCACGGTGTGAAGGGGAGGCTGGAACTTCCCCCAGCCAGCCCAGGTAGCTGCTGCAGGTCCCCTTCTGCCACCCGGGGACACTTCACCACATCCACCAAGGCACCAGCAAAATCCCCCTTCCCATCAGCAAAGGCATTCAAACCTCACCTGGGGGAGTCCCTGTGTCACCTGCTGGGGTGGCCCTGCCTTGGCAGCGGGGCTGGGCTGGATAATCCCATCCTGGTGATGCTGAGAGCCTCTGGGGGCTGTGGCTTGGGGACAAGGTACACCCACACTGGACCTGGAGGGCAGCAGGCAGTGCCAGCAGGATGCTCAGGTGACAGAGGGGGACACGCCCTGACCCTGACAGGGACATAAAACTCCTTTTTTCTGTGGCATAGGGAAGCCCCTGTGGGGCTGGGCTCTGCAGGGCTGATGGGCTGGGTGGGCTGTGCCAGGGGTCAGCTGCTCCTCACCCTCCTCATCCTCACTGCCCCAGGGTGTTTTGGGGTTGTGCCAGGAGTCAGCTGCTCCTCACCTTCCACCATCCTCACTGCCCCAGGGCATTTGTGGGCTGGGATTGCAGGGATCGATCCCCCAGCCCAGGGAAGGGGGTGGGATATGAGTTACAAACTCACCGACCGGCTGATAGCTGAGTATTGGCTGGTTAATTAAGCCAGCAGGGTTCAGTCAATCATTAAATTGGATTGAATGAGGCTGAATGAGGCTGTGGCTGTGGGCTGCCAAGGGAACTCCCTGCTCCCCCCGCAGAGCTGGGCACTGCCACAGGGATGGCAGCAGGAGCAGGGGCTGCAGGGACCTTCCCCAGGCAGAATTGACCTCCCAGCTCCCCAGCACTGGGCTCGGCTGCTGGGTTTCCCCAGCTGGCATTACCCACTGTCTGGGGCTGTGCCCACCAGGCCAGAGCTCTGGTTTCAATCCAGAGATGGATAACCACGGAGGAGAGTTGTGAAGAGCAATGGGCTCCTTCAGAACGTGGTAGGATAAACTGTGTGTGATAAATTGGTCAGAGGACAGCAGCCTGCTCTCCTTTGTCAGAGCCCTGCTCAGAGGTGAACTGGGCCAGGCCAGAGCTCCTTCACCCCTGTGAGACCAAGAAATGCAGTGGTAGCATGGATGGGAAGGCTGGGCTGCCCCAGAAGGCACATCCTGGAGCCACCGTGCCTGTCACAGTCCCTGCTGGGCACAGGGGGGGTGACAGCAGCTCCTCTGAGCTGCCCTGAGCTGGCAGTGCCCGGCAGCTCCAGGTCCAGCCCGGACCGTGTCTCCTACAGCAGGAGCTGCATTTGGCACCCTGGGAGGGTGAGAATCTCCAGGCAAGAACCTCCAGGCCAAGCTTGCAGGGAGGTAGAGCCCCGGAGCAGTGGCTGAGCAGTGCCCTGGAGCTGGAGCTGGGAGCAGGGCTGGCGGCTGCTCAGCTGTGGCTGTGCTCCTGCTGGCCCCAGGGGCACCCTGAGCTCTGCACAGCCCGGGGAGGAGCTGTGGTGCCAGGCTGCAGCTATAAAAAGCCCCACAATTGCCTTCCAAGCTGGTGATTCAATAACAAAATGCAAAAGTAATATTAAAGCTGCCTGCTGTGCCAACTGCTGGCTGTCTGCAGCAATAAAAATGCCGTAAATCAGCCCCAATTAAAGACTGCAGAGTCTGACAGGAGGCTCCAAGTGGAGCTGGGAAAACCCCCAGCACACTGGAATTGCCTGGGCAAACCCTGCAAGCCATCACTTGCCACTTGCAGGGCACTGGAGCTGGTCAGAGGGGCAGGGCTGGAGCCTGGCCCTGCAAAGGAACACTTTTGAAGTGTGGCAGGGTTGTCCAAGGTTAGGGCAGCTGGCAGTACCTGTGCCCAGGCCCAAACACGAGGCAGGGCTTGGGAATGCTTCTCTGTGGTTTTTTTTGAGGCAGACCCAAGCTCTTGTGGTCAGGTGTGAAGGAGCTGAGGTTGCTGCTGGCCCTGGGCAGTGCTGGTGAGCTGGACAATGTCTGTGCCTTCCTCGGGTGGGCCCTGAGGGGCTCCCACCTTCTCACAGGGCAGGGAGACTTCCCAAAAGCATTATTTGTCTTCAAAAATGAGGCCTGGGCTCCCAAGGCACCCCAGCAGCCCCCAGCTCTCCACTCCTGCTGGAAGCTTCTCCTCTGGGGTGTGTTGGATGCTGTCCTCACTCAGTTCTTGGGTGTTTGCTCCTCACAGGAAGCTCTGCACGGGTTTTTCTCCTTCTTGGCACATCTGGGCACTGCCAGAGCCTCTGAGGGCACTGGGAGGTGGAGCTGGGACGTGCAGGGTGAGCTTTGCTTGGCAGTGAGGTCCCATCCTGTTCCAGCAGCACAGCCCAGGGGCTGGGGGACACCTGGGACACCTGGGAGTGTCCCCTGGCTGCTCAGCATGCCACCCCCCTGGCACAGCCTGGCAATGGCCTGCTCTGCCATCCCCTTCTCCCTGCCCACAGGGCACGGCCAGGGCCTCCACCACGGGCACGGGTGGGAGCTTTTGCTCACTGTTTCTTCTTTATGGACCCCTTCGTTGGGTCAAAAATGGATGGGTTTAGTTAAGTCTTCTCCACAAAGGGGATATTGGTCTCCAGTGGAGGTTCTGGCTCAAGAACCAGGAAGGATTTGGTCCCTTCAGGCCAGCCAAGGGCCACTGCAGGGTGGTGAGAAACCAGGCAGGGGGTTTGTGTGCCTTGATATCACTGCTGTGTATTTATACAACAAATGTCAAATAATCCTGCTGGCATTGCCCAGGTACAATCAGGGCATTTATTTCCCCATTTTCTGGGGCATTCAGTCCCCCCAGCAGTGTGGGAACAGGGGATAAATAGATTTTCCAGCCAAGGTGGTGGGTGCTGGGCCAGGACTGAGCCCCTGTCTGTGGGAAATGAAGATGGGGCACGAGGAACCAGGCTACAAACCAAACCCCCCATCCAAAAAGTGAGGAAGGGAATCTTTCCCAATGGGAGAACTCTGCATGACAGGCTCACCCTGCTGGCATCCACACACCTAATCCTGCAGTTGTGCTGAGCAAAGGCCAGTTCTGGGCAAGGCAGAGATCCCTGGGGAAATGAGCCCTTTGCAAGTGGCTCCATGGGAAACCTCCACCATTCTTTTTATTTAAGTCTGCAAAATCCCAGCTAGGTTGAACTAGATGATCTTGTGGTGTTCATGCCAGCTTGATTTATCCTCTGTTCCTAAGATGCTCAGTAAAACTTCCTCCTGCCCTTTCTACTATGTAATAAGTAAAGAACTTCCCTTGAAAAGAATATTGCAAGTGATGAGTGCTTCAGCAGTGCAAACTGGTGTGACTGGGATGAGGACTGGAAGCTCTCAGTCAGACACAAGCACCAGGGCAGCTTTCCCAAACCTGCCACACGTGGTTTTCCCGGGACAATTCCCATCCCGGGGCGTGGTGGGCAGGGCAGGGGAGGGCAGATCTGACAAATTCCTGCTTCGAGGGGAGAAGGGAGGTTCAGATTTCTGCGGGGCTTTGAGCTCAGATTTGAGAAGGAGCCCTCCTTTTCCTCGAGGGAAGAGCCCTGCACGCCAAACCCTCGTGCTGAGAGTGGGGGGTGTGAAAATCCTGCTGTGCCTTCCCAAATTCCTCTCCTTCCCTGAGTGATGGGTGGAGGGAAGGGAAGGGAAGGGAAGGGAAGGGAAGGGAAGGGAAGGGAAGGGAAGGAGCAGCTGAGCACAGGTCCCCCCTGCACGCCCAGGTTTTGCTCCAGCATGGTTCCAGCAGGATCCAGGAGGGATCTCAGCCCCGTCCTCTGCTCCAGCCCTTCCTGCTCGGGATGCTCCGTGGAATGCCAGCAGGGCTGTGAGGGAAGCTCTGCAGGGCTGCCGAGGGGAGCTGGGAGTGAATGCAAACCCATCCCCGGGCAGCCCAGGCCCTGCCTCCCTCCCTGCTGAGGTGGCTATTTCTGCTGATGTGACATCAGGCTCACTGCAGCCTGGCCAGCCTGCCCTTGTGCAATCCCCTCTTGAGAGGAAGGAGCAGACTTTCCATTCCTGATTTAGAGAACTTTTAAAACTCTCCAGGACTGAAATATATGCTGGGTGAGACAATGGAGCTCGTGTTTGGTGCTGATCCCTCCTGTTTGGGAACGTTTCCTATTGACACACGAGATAAAATAACTGGTGTGGCCCTGGAGGAGAGTCTG
This sequence comes from Chaetops frenatus, assembly GCA_013400775.1. NCBI lineage: Eukaryota > Metazoa > Chordata > Aves > Passeriformes > Picathartidae > Chaetops > Chaetops frenatus. The sequence continues at coordinate 22,523 of VZTR01010004.1, forward strand.
CTGCAAGAAATAAATGTAACCTCATCTTACTGCCATTTAGTACAGCTCAGAAAGCTTTGAAACTCAAGCATCCAGCATGAGGCTTCAATTTCCCATCCCTTTCAAGCTTCTCACATAGAAATGTTTATTATAAAGTCATTTTCTCGTGGAATAATTTATCTTTTATCCCTACACCTCTCTGTTTTGATCCCACACAACAAAGCAGCCAGTTTGTACACGGGCAATTCTGCCTTTTCCTCCACCTTCCTTCGAAGGAGTCACAGCACCTTGTGCATCAAAGGTGACCTCACCTCTGGCACAGCAAATGGGACCAGTGACATCTCCTCCCTGTGCCAGGGGAGGAGCTCTGGCCACCCAAACCCACAGCAGGTCAGGATTTGAACTCGAAATTGAATCCACATGGGTTTTCTTGAGGTGTCCCCTTCTCACCACTAAGCACAAACCTTGTTCTGTGCATAGAACAGATTAAGTATTGATAAATATTAATTAAATTAAATATCGAATCAAATATTGAATCTAAACCCTGGCTCAAAATCCAGGGCTTGAAGTTATGGGGGGGGAAATTCGACCCAGAAGGAGGCCAAGATGTTCTGTAGGGGCTGCTGGAGGGGCCAGACCCGGGTCTGTAATTCTTGGAGCTGCATCCAAAAGTTCCCACAGACAGAAAAGGAGGACACCAACCTCTGCAGACAGCCAAAGTGCCAAATAATCAAGGAATGGGGTTTCTTTTTTGCTTATTTGTGGATGCTACAAGGACACGGGGCAGAAGAAGCAGCTGTGGGATGTCAGGTCTGTTTTCCCCTTGCAGAAGTTTGTCCTGCCCAGCAGCCTGGGGATGGAGGGGAACATCACCCACTATGGAAAGGAGCTTGCCACCAGCAGCAAGACCTCTAAATTAGGAACAAATGGAGCATTTTTTTGCCTAAATTCCCCATGTTGTTTTAAAGAAATCTCAGGTGCTGCTTCAGGCTTAAGTGGTTCTTATTTACCTGCCTGGTTCCAGCTCTGGAAACACCCATGGGACAGGCTTTGCCTTAAGCATGCCCTGGGAGCCACGGGACCAAGAGGCTTCTGTGAAAAGAGACAGGGGCAATTTTAGGGTTAGTGACCAGCTGAGTTTCTATTTCTAATAAAAATCCTACGTGGAAGATGTTTCTTTCTGCTTTCTCCAGTCTCTACTCTTTCCAGTCTCCTGACAGAAATATTGCCTTTCCCTCCATGGGTTAAAGACATTGAGTGGATTTGGAGAATTCCTTCCTAACAGGAGCTTGGATAAAAATAATTGTGTGATAAAAATAATAACCCAATGCCATACCCTGTCATGCTCCACGTGGCATCTACAGGATCCTCAAAGCTTTTACATGGGAATACTTTCCTAGAGGAAACTAAACTCCCCAAACAATTTGTGCCTGGATTAATGTTTTCTGGGTGGTGTTTCTATTTCTCTTTTAAACGTGTAAAAATGGAAGTTTTCTGGAAGCAGGGAGATGTGGAGGTGCTGCCCTGGGGTGTGAGGGCATCGAGGTTTGGATGCTGCACCATCCCAAGGCCTTGGCTGCCTTGAGGGGGTGACCACAACTGGTGATGATGCTGCTCCTGATGCTGCTCCTTGTGCCCGTGCTCTTTCCAAATCATCAGGCTCCTCTGTTGGCAAGCTCTGGAAGCTGCCAGGGAGCTGGCACTGCTCTGTCTGAAGGTCTCATCTCATGGAGACCGGCTGGCTGAGCAAGGAAAAAGTGTAAATCCTGGGAGATGCCCGTATTTAGGCAACCCAAAATCCACGTGTGGCTGCCTCACTCAGCAGCCTGGGGCTGCTGGGGCAGCGGCAGCGGCCCGGGAGCGGCACAGCCCTTGCACAGCGAAACGCAGGGGAGGAACCCGCTGAGCCTTTGGCCTTTCATCTGCCTGCGAGTCAACACCCTGGTTTTTCGGAGAAACAGGACGTGCAAGACCTCCCACTGCAATGGTAATTAGGAGGGAGACTCTCAGGGCACGGCGAGCGCCGGGAGCTGGTTTGTGTGCAGCCACGGGCTGGGGTGACCCGGTGATTCCCAGCTCCCTGCCACCAGCCTGGCTCCCCACGGTTTGGTCTGATTGCCTTCTTTGTGAACCCAGCGACCCGTCCGAAAATGCTAAGTTGGGTTGTAGTGGCAGATTTGAAAGACTTCCGTTGGAGGTCACAGAAAGTCCTGCTTTCTCACACAGAGGAAACGGGAGATATCCCCACTCCTGTCCCTGCCCTGCCCGGATTCCAGCTCTGCCCCCAGGACAGGTCTGATGCTCCCTCCTGCCACTTCTCCCCCGCTGGCACTCAGGAGGATCTAACACAAATTCCTTCCAGCAGAAAGGTTTTAATTCCGGCGCCCCTCGCGTGTGCTCGGTGCGGGTGGGGAAAGGCAGGAGCTGCACTGCGGGCACGGCAGTCCTGGAGCTCGCACGGGGCCGGGGCCAGCCGGGGCTCTGCCCATCCCCGGGGGCTGCAGGAACCACGTGCGGTCCCCGGGAAGCTCGGGAAAGGCTCGGGAAAGGCCGCGGAGCCGTGGGAAGATCTCCGTGATGAACCCCGGAGCGCGGAGTCCAGCAGCCCCCAGGGGCATCCCCAAAACGCAGCCGGCAGCACTTCCAGAGCGCAGCGAGCCCACGGGGCGCTCCGCAGGCTCCTCGTGTGCCCCGCTGCAGCTCCCGCGCCCCGGCCTGAGCCGCAAACGGCGCTGCCCGGCGGGCCAGGGCTCCGGAACCTCCGCCGTGATGGTTAAAGAGGGGGGAGAACAGGAGCTGGGCAGGGCGGGCTGCGGCACCGGGCTGCAGAGGCCGCACGGGGACACTCGGCCGGGACACCGCGTGTCCGCCACCGTCCGGGGAGTGACCCGGGGGCGGTCACCGAGGGCTGCGGCCGGGTCCGCGGGACGGGCCGCGTGGGAACCGGGCCGGGGCTCTGCACAGCCCGGCTCCGGTGCCGGTGGCATTCCCGGTGGCGGTGACAGAGACGGGGACGGGGACGGGGATGGGGACGGGCGGCGGGGGCGCGCGGGCGGG
>VZTR01010004.1:26075-132751 GCA_013400775.1 Chaetops frenatus
CGGGGGATGCTCGGCCCCGCCGTGTCCCTCCCGCCCCCCTTCTGTTCGGAACGTGTGTGTGTGTGTGTGTGGGGGGGGGGTTTGGGGTTTTTTTTTTTTTGCCTTTATCCGCACGTCGTCTGTTGGGAGTGCTGGATTCCTGCATGATAAATGTGCTCATTTGTGTGTTTCATTTGAATGCCATTGTTAGCGGAGGAGCCCTGGGTAGGGTGAGCTGCAGCTTGCTTTGCTTCTGCAAGAGAGGCTTTTGTGATGGGCTTTGTGGGATTGAAAGCCCGAGTGGGAGAATGACCCTGAAAGTGCTTTATGATCCCCCGATGTTTCGGTTTATCCTCAGGAACTGCTCTAAAGTCAGTCACACCGTTCGTGTGTGACTGCTGCATGCGCTCGTATATGAATGCATTCATTTCAGTCTTCACCCTTTAATTCCGCTGGGGAACAATAATGCTTAATTTGGTCGTATGAGCTTTATTTGACCTTCAGATTGCGCTGCCTCTCGGTGTGTAAAAACCGAGTCCTGGCTGCCTCGGGCTGTGTCTCACCTGCCCAGGGAGCGCTCAGGACCTGGCACCGAGGGGCACTGGCACGCCAGAGTGGCACTGGCGTTCCAGGGCTTTGCTGGAGCTTGGCCTGGAGTCTGGCACAGTGGGGACAGTCACCTTTCTCACTTGGGGTTTAAAAGCTCGGTTATTTAATCTGTGGGCTTCTCCAGCCAAACGTGGCATTCATTGACTAATACCTTCATTTTCCTGGTGGAGGAGTCCAGCTGTCACTTAACGTGTCCCTTCAACGATTCCATCTTTGTTCATGGAAATTTTCTCTGAGAGGCTCTTCTAAAATACTTTAAATGTTGAGTCATCATATGTTGATTTGAATTAAGCCATCTGTGCTCAGGGATCTGCTCCTTGCACCTCTCTGAAGGGTTCAGTGACTTCAGGCTTGCTTTGCACTAAAGTTGGACAATGTACCAAATCTCCCTGCCTTAGATGGAGACCCAATTACCCTGTTTAATTATACGCTCTTCTCGGGAGGGTTGGGTTGCAGAACTCCCATCGGGGTGCATGCCATAGTTGGAAAGGTGACAAATGCAGTTTGGGAACCTCCCTGGCTTTGTTCCCAAGCTGACCTTTGGGTTAGCTGGAAAAGGCTCCTGTAGCCAATGTGAGATTCTTCAGCAGGGAAGATGCTACAAACCTCCCTGAGGATGAGGGGTCAGGCTTTACCTTGGCACTCCAGGGCAGTTCCAGATGGATCTGGCAGCTCCAGGAATCCTGGCTGTGTTGGCAGTGCCTATGGAAGGGGCAGGGGCCTCTCTTGGGTAGAGGCAGACAGGTAAAATGAATGTGCAGGGGCTCTTGTCAGTCAGTGGTTTTTCTTTCTGCTTCAAATTACCCGTGGAGCTGCTGGAAAATCCAGCATCATTCCTTGCAGTGTTTTGAGCCTTGAGGTAAACTTGAGATCTGGAGACATTTTTTGGAATATGGTGATGTCAGCGCTCAGGACTGAGAACAGGAGCAGGCTGTAGAAATGCAAAGTTTTTCAGGAAGAATATGAGCAAGGTTTAGCTGCCTTGATAGCTTGCAGAAACCCCAAGTGTCCCAAGTTCTTGCCTGTAGCTAAAAATCCACATTTTTAAAACACATCCTTACCACCCTCTGGTTTCTGCAGCAGAATCCACTGAGCAGATTTATGGGTTTGTACCTGTCTCTGTATTTTTGTTTTTCATTGTTCTATCCCAGCTGAGCTTACTGCCAAGCTTCTGCTCTTGTTCCTTATCTAAGCCCAGCACAGGTGCATGTTTTTCCTGATGTCTCTCCCCTGCTGCTGCAGAGCTGGAACCCTGCTGGCTGTCCTGCACTGGGTTAGGGTGACACTGAACTTTCATGTGAGCAGGGGCTCAGTTGTGCAGCAACATCTCCTGGCTGGGAGCAATGCCCAATACAGAGGAGAGATATTGATGATGGATCATGAATTGCTGCCCCACAGCTGCCCTGGTGGCAGGGATCAGGGTGAGGTTGGTGTGTAACTTGCTCCTTGCTTTTCCCTCTCTGCTGGCAGGGTGACTGGGACCGGAGCCCTTCTCTCCCCGGGATGGCGCAGAGGTTGGGCCAGGAGGATCCGGAGCGGTACCTCTTCGTGGACAGGGCTGTCATCTACAACCCTGCCACCCAGGCTGACTGGACTGCCAAAAAGCTGGTGTGGATCCCCTCGGAGCGCCATGGCTTCGAGGCAGCCAGCATCAAGGAGGAGAAAGGGGATGAGGTGTTGGTTGAACTGGCGGAGAACGGGAAGAAAGCGCTTGTCAATAAAGATGATGTGCAGAAGATGAATCCTCCCAAGTTCTCTAAAGTGGAAGACATGGCAGAATTAACCTGTTTAAATGAAGCCTCTGTATTGCATAATTTAAAGGATCGCTATTACTCTGGGCTCATCTATGTAAGTAGTAATTATGGGATCTGTTCTGGGTGCTAATTCAGCTGACCTTACCTGATTCCCATCCCTTTACTCTTTGAGTAGGTCTTGTCTTTGATTTTGGCAGCCGAAATACTTTGTATCCCCAGCATTTACATTAGTCCAAAGTCTTTTTGCATGCTGTGTACAGGTCAAGAGCTCTGTCATAAAACAAATAATGCAATTCTGTGAGCATCTTTCAGCCACAAAATGTGAAATGGCAGCTTGGAGGGCTCTGCTGGTGCTGCTCCTTGGAGCACTTGCCTACTGCTGAATGGGTCCAGTGAGCAGTGGTTTCCTTGAGCTGAGGGAGGTGACAAATCCTCACTTTGCTGAATTGCTGTGTTTAATTGCTCATTTGAATGAGCACATCTCTTGTTTTAACTTGCTGCATGTTAAAAATGGCAATAAGAGGCTCTGGTGGTATTTAAAAGATGAAGTTTGAGAGTGCTGGGAGTGCAAAATGTCTTTTTGGAACTGAATATCAGCCTAGTGGCCAGGAAGGGATGTGTTCAAGTGCTTAAAATAAACCAGTAAGATAAAGCTTTTTTTTTTTCCCCAGTGATTTTGAAGCACTAATTGAACATCTGGCTTATCAGCATCTTGCTCTGGAGTTGGGAATCACAGCACCCTTGGTGCTGTGTCTGACCCTGCTCTTCCCTTGGGCTGTGTCCCAGGTCTGTGCCTGCAGTTGGGAGCAGCTCCTGCTCTCTTGGCAGACTGATTGCTCAGTGACTTGTTGGGTCAGGGAGTCAGGAACAGCTACAAGGAGACTTTCTGTCTCAAAAGACACTGGAACATCTGCTTAAATGCTTGATTCTCTTTATAAACACTTAAAGCTTAAATCCATTTTATTTAGTCCTGATAGTTGGCTCATTTTCCCCTCCATCTGGGGATTAGGGGATACATTTTTAGCTTGACCCTTGATAATATTTGGACTTATTAAAAATTATATACAGCTACAAAGTGGTTTTTTGTATTTGTGTCTCTTTGTCAGCTTCCTCTTCCAAGGCCTTACACCAAGGTGCTCTCAGCAGAGCTGGGTGAAAAATACTTCTGCAATGATTCCTGCTAGGGAAACTAATTGGGTAATTAATGGGGACTGGATTGAAAACTAAAAGTAAACAGGTTGATAGTTCAAAAGTTTTCAGCCTGTGCATCAATCCTAATGATGTTACAGAATTCATTACAACTATTACAGCCTATTTCATTATGAAGGTTAAAAACCTGCAGACCTTAAATGTCACAGCAAGTCCTAGTGCAGGGACTGCAGCCAGCAAACACAGCCACAGGTCAGACCCTGTCACACAGAGGGGACAGGACTGTGTCACTCTGGGTGAGTGACAAACCCTCCCTTTGGGAGAGACTGGCTGCTCATGTGTGTGTGGGGTTTGGGAGATCCTACAGGTGACCGACCTTGGTTCTCTTCCCAAAAGGATTCAGTCCTTCTCTGCTGGGGCAGACTGGAACTTGTTCCTTGGCTGTGTGGTGCTGCAGGGGGATCAGTGCATGTGGATTTTGGGACAGACCTCCCTGTCCCCAGCTGGGAGGAGTTGGTTGGGGTTAGGAAGCTCCAGGATGTGTTGGGCTTGACTGCAGGCCTGAGTTGCAGGGACATTGCTGGAGGATGCTGCTCTTCCCAAGAGCAGTGGTTCAGTGCAGCTGTAAGAATTGGCTTTTTGGCTGAAATTAAACCTGGCTTACTTGGTGAAGGTGTGGAGAAGAGCAGTGGTGAGGAGTGTTGAGGATTGAATGCTGCAAACATTCAGAGGCCAGAGAGACACTGCAAGAACTCCAGCTGGTGGGATTTTAGTGTCTCTGTTGGCGATCCCTGAAATTCATGATTTTGGCACTGCTGTTGCTGCTGGCACAACCCAGAGCCATTGCCCACAATTCCTGTTTGCCTTGTGTGAGGAAAAGAGCCAAAGTGAACTGAGCTGAAGTGAGTTCTGGTGGTTTGGTCATACTGACAGGAGCTGATTAAAGGTCTGTTTTGATTTCCAAACACTACTCCCATAATAACCAAACGAAAATTGTGTATTTTGCTGTTGGCCTCATGCAGTTGAGGTGCAGGTGGTGAATCTGATTTGGTCTTCTCTTGGAATTTCCCAACAGCAACATGGAGTGTTGCCTTTCTAGGAAGTGGAGGATGCAAGAATGTCAACTGAGGTGGACACATGTTTCCTTTCATCCCTAGAAAGGAAACAAACGTGTTGAGGGATTTGGCCAATGGGTCCCGTCATCTGTCTGTGATCTCCATGTCCAGATGACGCTGCTGCAGGAACAGGGAGGCTGACTAAAGCCCAAAGTGACCTGGGCAGTGATGCTCACTTCCAAGAGTCTCATGTAACATCCAAGTAGGGGTGGCCAGCAGTTTCTGGAACTTGCAGCATCTCGAATGCCTGCCAAGTGACATGATCTCAGGCTCTGAGCATCACTGCTGAGCTGTGGGAGATGAACACAAGTGGAGAATATGGAAGATCAGGGGCTTGTAAAGGCATGATGTCAGTGCTTGGTCTGTCTTTTTGGGGTCTGGTCATGGCATCACAGAACAGGAAAGGGAGCAAGACTTGTACAAGATGCTGGGAAGGGTGGTTGGAGTGTAAATTATGGTGATCCCAGTTTTGCTTTGGGGATGAAATAACTTTAATTTCTTGCTCCAGTTTTAGTGTCACCTATTCCATTTCTTGCTCCAAGGTTTATTTGGGGTGCAAGTGCTGGTTCTGGGAAGGTGCAGCCACCTACAGCAGGTGCTTTATTTGTTTTCTTGTTACTTCTGCCTTTGCTTGGAATTTTTACTCTCCCTTGTGTTTCACAGCTGAACTTCCCCAAATCCTGTGCTTTTCTGGGTATATCAGTGGTTTTTTATGTATCAATTTGAGTCACTAATGCTCTAAACTGATCCTTCCTATCCTGCTGGAGTGGGTTTTGGTTCCTGTAAATGCTTGTGAACGTTGATTCTCCAGCTTCAAAACTGAACTGTTGTGCCTGGCCTGCTTTGGAGTGGCCAGCTTTAATCCTGGCTTCAGGCTGCATTAGTGACATCCTTCAGCTGCTTCAGATCAGGAACTGGAGGTGGTTCACTGGGAGGGCACCCAGGAGGAATACCCACAGGCTTAGGAGGTCCTTTGAAGATTTGGAATAAACATGATTTTGCTCAGACTGGTTTTATGGTGGTTCTGGAATATCTTTATGCTATGAACTGAGTTCCGGGTGGCTTTCTAGGAGTGTTGGTTTTAGAAAGGGGTAGTTCTAGTCAGAGGTTTTGGGTCACTGAGGTCTGTACCCTGAGTGAGGAAATCTATTCTTTATTCTTGTAAGATCTTCATGTAAAATGTCACTGTGGAGGCTTCCAAATATCAGCCCTAGAGTTTGGTTTGTGCTCAGGTTGTGTCTGCAAAATATGATTTCATGGGGGGAAGAAATCTTTGAATCATACAATGAAATGGAGAAATGAAATCCACTGGGAAAAGTGGATGGTCAGGGTCCCTCAGCCCTGGATGTTGCTTTTTCAAGACCACACTTAGTTCTCTGTCACAAGCTGTGATGACAGGATTACTGCTCCAGTAATTCTCCCTTCATGAAGTTTGGGGTTTTTCATGAACCACCTTCTAAACTTGTCATGTTAGTCCTTCTTTTCACTTTAAGAGCAAGATGACTTTTTCTTTTGAACTCAATACAAATTTTAAGACGAACTACACCACTTATAGAGCTGTAAAAAGCAAAGTGGTTCCTAATCAGTCTAAATAATGTTTCAATACTTTGTTAAGCAGCATTCTGGATGTAAGTTTTGTAGTATTTTGAAGTCATAAAACACCAGAGTGGATTGGGTTGGAAGGGACCTTAAAGCTTGTCTCATTCCTGTCCCTGCCATGGAAGGGACACCTTCCACCAGCCCAGGTGGCTCAGAGACCCCATCCAGCCAGACTGGTAAAAAAAGTGTGAAAAGCATTTCTGTTGATGAAAATGCAGGTAATTGCATGGATCAGGAATGTAAATACCTCATTCCTACCTCCACGGAAAGCAGCTTTTTCTTGACATTGCAAACCCTGTCTGGAATTGGAATGAATAAGCTACTAACTGTTAATACTTCTAAGTCAGGGCTAGGTGACACTTTTCTCTTCAACTTAAAGCTTTTTTGACAGCAGGAAAGACTTTTCAATCCCACTTTTAAAGTGTATGTTAGATTTAGAAACATTGCATTATGTACTTCTCGTGAACAGAAGTATTCTGTCAAACCCAGTGGGTCTCTCATGGTTGTACAGGTTTCCTACAAAGTTTTGATTTTCCAGGGCAGTCCAGCACCTGAGCTGCAGGTGGCTGTGTTTTCATGGTCTGACTGGTGAGTGCAGGTGAACATCTGGAAATTTCTGGGATAAATGGCACATTTCCCTCTCAGTGGGTCAGTAAACATTTGAGTCTGAGTGCATTTTCTGAGATGCTCTGGCAGGAGCAAAGTCTGTGTTGTGCAGACAGAAGTTCCCACTCTTGTTGTATCCACTGCAGCAGGATGGGATGAAGGAATTACTCACTCAAACATAGACTGTAATTAAGCTGCAATAAAAATTAAGGTATTCCAAGTTCAATGGGCTTTACAGTCATTTATTTAAAAAAATGTTGCTGTTGCCACATCTGTTGTAGACCCAGCTTTGCTGGAGGAAGGCCCCTGCCCACAGTTGGTTGTGTGGCTTTGTGATACCCCCATAAATCATTGCAGCTACTCCTTAACTGCTTCCTGACCTCATTCAGTCAGAAGGATTAAAATGAACAGAATTTCTCAAAGGCTTGGCTTCGATTAACCCATGCCAGTATCCAGATGGCCTCTTGGGACTGGGGGGGATGTTGGGGAGCCCCTGGGCTGTGTTTGGGGGCTCAGGTGGGGACAGGTACCCAAGGTGTGTGTGCTCTGGGGGAGATCAGGTTTTGACTGGTTTTGCTGTTCCTCCAGGAAGGACAAAAAGCTGCAGAAGCTTGAGGAAAGGTTTAAATTCAGCTTCAGAGTCCCCCAAACTCCAGTGAACTGTGCATTATCTTCCCTGCCCACTCCCTCATGTTTTTTTAAGCCAAGACTTTTGAAAAAGCGTTGGAAGCTGTTTATGTGAGGCTTAGAGTTCCTGGAAGCCTCCTGCTGGTTCTGCTCTCCTGGCACAGAGCTGCTGGGTTTTCTTTCCACCAGTGAAGTAGAAAATGTGTGCAAGTATATGTGTCACTATTGTGCAAGTAAAACTCTGCAGCAGGTGTTTGTTGATAATTGCAAGTGTTACCTCTATAATGGGTCTGCAGCCCTGTTATTTGATTTTTGAATGTACTTTCCATTTTTTTGGAACAGAAGAGGGAAAGAATGAGAGCTATGCCATAGTCCCCAGTTCCAGAGCCTGCTGTGGGTGGCAGCTCTTACAGCCCTGCACTGGAGGAGCTCCTTTAAGCTGTTCCTTCTGTTAAGCTGCTGCCTCCTGTGAGGCCTAAGTGTAACCTAGAACAATCTGTGGTATTATATAAGCAGCTGTGTTCTAATTGCTTTAATTTTCCTGCTGGTCCAGTTGGGAATGTTTCACGTTACTGAGTGTCCAAGATTGGTATTAAAAGAAACCTGCAAGAAATGGATTTTATTATTTAATTCTGTCTTTTTCCTAACACAAACCAGTTCACTGGATCTAACACCCAGCATATGGGAGAAGAAATGCTGGGGTTCACACTGGTGGAACTGCTTTGACACAAGAACTTTTTTTTTTTTATATTGACTCTGGTTTTTGGGAGACTTATAAATGTGATTGAGTTGAGGGAACTCTCTGCAGGGTTAGAAATGTCTGGGGGACATGAGGGAAGTGAATCAATGCCTTACTTGCCCTCAGGCAAGCAGAGGTTTGAAAAAAGTGCCTGTTCCTGTCAAGCTCTGTGTTTCTATCAAATGAGGTGGGTTAAGAGTGCAAAAAGGAGCAGCAGCTGGGCTCCTGTGGCAGTGCTCAGGTGAGTGCCCTGTGCTGCAGGACAGCCCTCCAGCCCCATGCCTGTGTCACAGCTGCTGGAAAGCTGTGTGTGCAGCAGTCAGGCTCTGACATGCAGCTCTCCAGGAGCCTGGTGCAAGGATATTAATACTCCTCTGGCCCTGGTGCAAGCTCAGCTCATGTTTTAGCTCGGAGCAGTTGCTGTGGCTGGGGCAGTTCTGAGCCCAGGCTGTGACCCTGAGTGTCTGTCTGAGAGGAGAGGCTGGCAGGGCAGGGCAGGGTTTCTCTCCAAACACATCACCTGAAAGCTGTCAGTGTGGAAATTGAGCACTGCTGAGCCTCTGCTCAGCTCCAGTTGTGGAGAACATCCACAGACAGGTCATCTACAGCATAGGCTGAGCTTTTTCATGCATAGCTGCTGTATGTGTTGTGCTGCTTCCCTTTCTCATTCTCCTCCTGAGCTGCCCTGAGTAAGTCTGTGCCTCTCATCCCCAGCCTGTCTGCCCTGAGCTTCCCAGGCTGTTCCTCACCCTTGCTGGACATCCTTGATTCCAATATTGTGCCCACCCCAGGGCACAGCCTCACCTTCATCCCCTCTGAGGCTGAAGAGCTGCCTGCCTTTCTTTAAGGCTTGAATTGGATAATTTCAGGGAGAAAAGGTGCTCTGTGAGAAAACCATGTCTAGCTGAGGAATCTTGATAGGACTTGGAGTGTGAAAGGTGAGTCTGTAACCTCAGGAAGTGAAACCAGGGAAGAAAATGCTCTGTTGAGGCAATTTATCAGCCTGGAGAGTGTGTGTTCCCCTGCATTAGTTATGGGATACTGCTTAAAACATGCATTGCTTGCTGGGCTGGGAATGGCTGGTTTCTGTTTCAGGTAATAATGAGACCTGTCTAGATGCTTATTTACTTCAGCTTAATTATTTATGTAGTAATAGAGTGAATCTGTCATTTTTTATATTTGAAGAACTGGAGATAAATGTAGAGCCTGTGTTCTGGGGTGATGCAAACTGATGTTAAAATGCCCAAACTGTACCTGCACCTTGCTCATGTGCTCTCAAGTGGTGCTTTAAAGAGGCCTTTTGGTCTCATGGCAGAAGAGAGCGACCCAACAGCCACAACAGCTCGTTCTGGCTACAGGAATTGTGAATCCAAGGGATAGCACCAAGCTTTTTACCCTTAACTCCTTCATGTGTGTATGCACAGGGAAAGGGTGATGTGGTTTTAAGGGAAGACAGGCCAGGAAAGCCACACTCGAGATGAGGAGCCAGAACTCCCACGTGTTTGCAGCTGGGAATAACTCACCTTGTTTGCCAGCTGTTCACTCACACCCACCTCCCTCCCAGGATGTGGGGATGGAATAGAGCTTGAAACAGGCCAGTGCCAGGATCCTGAACTCTGCAGCCTGGGACAGCTTAGCAGAACCCAAATTACTACATGATAAACTACTGGATACAAGCTGGAAGCATCTGGAAACCTTCAAATTCACATTTAGTGTCCTGAAGGGGAGCTTGTATAACCAACCTCTGTCAGAGCTCTCCTTTACTGTTTTTGTCTGGAACCCTGCCTGGAGAGGGCATTCTAGGGTGTCCCATGGCTGTGGGCTGACCCTGCCTGTTCCTGGGTAAAGCAGGAATGTGTTCAAACAGCTCAAGGTGAATCAGCATCTTTGCCTTTCAATTCTTAATGTGCACAGCCACCTCTGTCAGCTGGAAAATGGATGAAGGCTGGTTCTCCATGCAGACTGGGCTGTTTCTGGAGCTCACCAGTGCTGATCCCAGCTTTTATTCCCATCTGACAATTCCATCAGAGTCCAGACACTGCAGGATAGTGTTTATTAAATGGGGTGTCCATTTGTTAAGCAGATGTGTATGGATTCCTGATATTTCCTCCTGTGGCTGCTCACCAAGAAGCTTTTTGAGGGGTTTTAAACAATCTCTACTTTTCATGTGTTTGGTTTCCATGCAGAAAGCCCGTTCCTGCTTTTTTAGGCACAGTGATATACTGTGAGACTTGTAGTTATAAAACAGCTGTGAAAGATTTTGGTACCATTTGCCTCCCTCCCAATTAAGTTTAGCTCATTAAAAGCATCCTTTCTGTGTTTCTCTGCCTGCCAAGCCATGAAGACAGCCCACCAATATGTTCCTATATTGCTTTCTGCAATAGATGGCAGTCAGGAAATTGGGAAAATTCAGTTCCATCTTCCTGTGAATAAATTAGGGCTGTGCAGGGGTGGTGCTGGTTTGAAAAAGGTCTCATTTTGAAATTCTGCGGGGAAGCAGCAGGAAAGTGAACTGGGTAACAAATATTCAGGAAATCAAGGTGCTGCATGCAAAGAGCTCTCATGGCACAGAGGGAATGGTCTGGGATAAAAGCCTTTCCTTTAGATTTAGTTTCAAATAAATGAACCCCAGACTGGCAAAATATAGGATTTTGTGCTTCATAACTTCTAATTTGGCCCTGTTCAATACTGAACTTCTTCAATTAACCCTTTTTGGTTGCCCAGGATATTTGTTGGCTTTTCTGGATTGGTTCAGTTTTGTTGGGCTTTGCTTATTCTGGTTCTTCCAGGTTCACAGGTTCATCCAATTACTGCTTCCTGGAAAGGCTTCCAGGTTAGGTATTATCAATAGAGGGCTGGATGATTGTTAAGTTTGTTTTTCTAGGTTATTGATTCTTTATGTTGCTAAATAGCAACATTTACTCCATGTCTGTGCTGGGGAAATAAATTACAGATGCCAAAGCAGCTGGGAGGAGGAGAGAAGGGTGATTTTTCAAAGAGCTGTTCTATCCCAGCACTTAAGATTTCTTTTTATTTTTTAATTATTTACCCAATCGATTTATTAATGTCTGGGGAATGGCAGTGATTCTGGGGAAAAAAACCACCAGCTTTCCTTTGGGAGCATAAAATGCCAAAACAAAACTTTGGATGAACTTGCAGAGAAATCGAGGTGTTGCTGTTGAAAGAGTGTCACCAATGGGTTTTGCAGGGATTCCCTTCCAGCTTAACCAGTCTCTGCTTTGGGAGTTCTGTCCTTGCTCAGGTGAGGAACAGCAGCCCAGGGAGGGAAATTGCAAATCTCTGAAGCTGAACGGGTGCAAAGCAGAGCAGGGCTCAAAGTGCTGCTGGCTGAGAGTCCAGAACCCTCCTGGCACCACTTTTGGTGCCATGGCACTGGTGAGAGCTGTGCTGGGCCAAGCCTGGGGTGGACTCTGGCTCTGGGAATTCCTCTCCCCTGCAGGCAGCAATAACCAGCTCTCTGCTGAGCTCTGGCAGCCCTGGAGGAGCACAGGGGAGGTGCTGCTCCAGGGCTCTGGGCTGTGATTCTGTGGTGGGCTTGGCAAACGTGTTCTTTCTTCTGGTTACCCTCATTGGAAGCCTCGCCTGGCAGGCAGGCTTGTGGCAGTTCTCAGAGGCTCTGTGTCCCTGGTGGTGGTGACAGAGGGGTGTGGGTGACCTCAGCACAGGTGGCTGGGAATGAGTGCTCATTGTTCAGCAGTTCATTAATTGGCTCCTTGGATGGTTGTACCAAGTGTTAAAATAACTGTCCTGCCTTCCCTCCCTGCCAGTCTCACCAGTGACCATGAATGAGTTTGGGCAGGGAACTGCTTCTATTTCCAACCAGTTCTGTTTGAATTTGTCTGCAGGAGTATCCAGGTCAGTCAGGCAGGGCAAGAGCTCTGCTCCTGGCAGGAGGGACAGTGGTAGGAAAGGAGGCTGGGGAGGAGCTGCCCACTTGCCAACAGCCCCATGTTATATCGAGTTAATGACTGATAAGTTGTTCTTTATGCTTGGATCAGTTGCCCTGATAAGATCTGTTTCCTTTCTCTTGAGAAATAAATACCTTGTTTAGGTGGTAAGGCCCTGCAGTTATCACCCAGCAGATCTGACCAAAGCAGAGGGAGAATTTTCCTGCAAGGACAGAAGATGTCCCTATATCAGGATATCTGGCTTAAAACCAAGTTCTTTTTCTTTGCTGATGGTGCTCCTGGACTCAGTTCAGAGAACACCTCCTGCCTGTCTTTCCAGAAGCTGGTGGAGCTGTAGAAAGGACAGAGGGTCAACTTTTCCTCCAAATAAAATCTTTTATACTTAGAAAAGAAAAAAAAGGCAGATTGGGACCTTCAGCTACTGTATTCATACCAGTGTAGCAGAAATACTTTTTAAAATGGACAGATGTTATATCCTGAGTGACCTGCTCAGTACTCTGAGCTCTCAACACCTGTCAGTGTTTTCTGCTTATTCTGCCCATTCTTTTTCTCCTCTCAGCCTGCAGAGGTAAGAAATGTGGTTTTCTTGACATTCAGAAACATACTTCCTAATCAGCCAAACCTGATCTCTCTTGCTCACAGTCCTGAGCTGGTAAAGATGGGAATTTCAGTAATGACCAAAAGGAACACCCTGTCCAAGCATGTGAGGAGATAACAGTGAATGGAGAGATTCTGCTTTCTTAGAAGCAGTCAGTTGTGGTTGCTGCTGAAAGGGCCAGAGCCAAGCAGATTCCTTGGCTAGGGAACACCCCTGGGGAGCTGGGGTGTGTGCAGGGAGCAGTGTCTGAGCTCAGCCTCTGATCCTGAGCCAGGCCAGGCTCATCTGTCCCTCCCACACAACCCACTGTCCGTGGCTGCCTGTACTCCTTCTTCTGCCAGGGATGTTCCTGTCAGAACTTCCTTGGAATAGCTGGATGGGGCTGACTGGGGGAGTCTGTGGTGCTTGGATCCCAGAGAAATGCAGCCCTGTGGGCACTGCTTCAGTGTGGGCTCAGGGCTTTGACACTTGAGGCATTTTGGCTAAACAGAAATGTCTCAGTAAAATCAGCAATGTGCAGTTTGTGCTGGTTCTTTGGTGTGCTGGTAATCCACCTCTGTGAGTGTCAGCTCTGAAAACAAGAGTGTGAAAGAAGTGCAGGGAGGGAATGACCCCTGTGTGGGATTGAGAAGGGCTAAAGAGCAGGAAAGACAGACAGATATGAGAATAACAGGATAGCAGAAATAATGGTGATTTGAAATAGGCAGTTCCCTCATCTAGATTATTGACTAGAGCAGTGGATATTATCAGCTCCTCCAAAATGAAAATAACTTGGAATGCACATTTTACTGAAGGAGTTGAACATCAAAAGGTGTCCATAAAGCTGGAACTTGGCAAACAGAAGAGAGATTTAAATGTCTATGGGAAAGAGATCAGATACTCCTCTTCAAATTTACCTACACTTACTATCTTTAAATTACTTTTTATGCAGGTAATTAAAGAGCCTTTTAAGAGAACTAGAAACCAATAATGTGAATATAGCACGTACCTTGAGTTGCTCTACAAAAAGCACCTCAGTTTTGTTGTAAGAAAAAAATTACTGAACCTGTGAAAAGGCTTTCTGTTCTTTACGACTTTATTTCAATACTGTTTACTAACAGAAATGTTTATTATTTTTTTTCTTTTTCCAGACCTATTCAGGGCTGTTCTGTGTAGTCATAAATCCTTACAAGAACCTCCCAATTTATTCAGAGAACATTATTGAGATGTACAGAGGGAAGAAGCGCCACGAGATGCCACCGCACATTTACGCCATATCCGAGTCTGCCTACAGGTGCATGCTGCAAGGTAAGGAGCAGTCCCTGGGGTTTAACAGCTACCTGGCAACTCCTTAATGCACCTGCAGCTTGGGATTTCCTTATCCAGCTCCAGGGAATCAGAATTTTAAAGAGAGGGGAAAAAACCGTGTTTGTGACTCGCTAAGGCGCAGCAGCGAAGTGACACCAACACAGCTGAGCTGGGCCATTGGTGCTCTGGAAGTTGTGGCAGAAGTGCTTTGTTCCTAAAGAAAGAAGAGCTAAGTTTCATGTCAAAAGATGTTGTGCACTGGCTCTGGATGAATAAAGAGTAAAAGAGTGAGATTGAAAAGGCAATGCTATAACAATGTTGGCGTTCTGACAGCTGACAAATAATTAGAAGTGACAATGGAACAATGGTGTGTTTGAGTTCAAAAAGAGGTCAAGGAAATACTTAACCTGGAGGAATTTCTTTTTCCTTCTCCTAGTTGATGTATGTCTCTAGTAGAATAGAGTGAGTTTATGGAGGGCTCGTGGTTTGAATTTTGGCTTTAAGGCTGTGCTGGACAAACATGAAAACTGAATCTGATGTGATTCAGATCTGTTAAAATGAGCACACGCTGCTGAACTTGCACAGTTGCATTTCTGACAGGGTATTTTGGAAGCACAGCTCGTTCTATCCAATATTGATTAATATTTAGGGGGCAATATTGATTAGTGTGTAGGGGACAGGAGTATGTTGTATCCAGACAGATGTGTGTACACCTTGCTGTGTGTTGTGCTCTAGCTGTGGATGGACTGGAAGGAGGGAAGAAGCTGTTTCTGCTACCAGGTTAACCAACCATTTAAATGTTAACTTTTTTTTAGATGTTTGACATCTTTAAATACATCACACAAGTCTTTGTTTCTACAGTTGTGACTTTGTCTTTAGGGCTGCTTAATAATCAACTAAAATGTCCTTTTACCTCAGGAGAGCTGTGCCAGCAGAGTGAGGTGATGCAGGGACAGGCAGGGGAAAAGCTGCAAATTGAGGCCACCAAGAGTTGTTCTGCTTCCCAGTGGATATTCTGGGCTCTGTTTCCTTGTGTTTTTGTGAAAGAAACTCAGACTTCTTGACCAGAACAACACACTCTAACAGCTCAGGTCAGAGGACCCCTAGTAAGTCCTCGTGGAATAACAGCAGAGCAAACCTTAGGATTTATTTTCAGGAGTTTATTGTAGCAGTCTCAAGTGGTTTGTGATTAAAGGCTTCCCAGCCTGCAAGCACCTCTTGAAATGGTCTCAAGAATACACTGAACTTGAGACAAATGTCCTCTAATAAAGTAAGTCAATGTCAGCAGTTACCACACTCCGGGTGCTCCATATATTTGCTCACATACCCTGCTGCTACTGATTGTATCTCTGGAGATCTTGCTACATGGACAAATGTTACTATTTTTGGAAGATGGAATTAAAAAAAAATGCACATGGTGGTGTATGTTTGGTTACAGTCCTCTTTTCTTCCTTCTGATGCATGGAGGTTTATATTTTCTAGCAAATCTCTCTGTGCTTGCTTTCTTTTTCATTTTGATAGGCTGAGTTCTCATTTGAACAAATGAAGGCATAGCTTGGAATAACAAAAAATAAACCTGTGCAATGGGATCCATTATTTAGGGAATAACTTCTGAAAAGTTAAATAAATCTGTGTTTCCAGTGCCCTTCAACTGTATGGAGCCACTCCCAGTTTAATTTAGGGAGCATTTGCAAGAGTTAGTGCTTTTCCCATTGATGATTTGTCTGCACAACTGCATTGCAGGGATAAATAAAACTCCAGCACAGGCATTAGAGCTGCTGAGGGTGAGCAGGGAGTGTTTGTGTCAGGTTTGTTCTGGCACTGACCCTGCTCCTTCTGTGCTTCCAGGGCTTTGGGATGGGCCCTGCTGCAGGGGGAAATTCAGGGACCTGAGTTTGTCTCCATATAAATAAAACTTGCAATTACAACAGCCAAGGTTTTGTAGTCATTAGAGAACCAAATAACATTTGTCTTAACAGTAGCAGATTATTACATTATTCCATTTGTTTTCTGGTTATCAGTGGCAACACAAGGTCAGCTACTGAGTGTGCCCAGGATTTGGTGAGGATAGGTTTTCTCTATCAAATATTTAACACAATGTGCAAAATGTCTTTAATCTTCTAACTCTGCCTTGTGTTTTAGTAGGCATTCAGCCTTTAATGAAACAGAAAATATGTGTCAGAAAGTTTTGGCTGGTAGAAATATGTCTTTAACCAAGAACTAGCTGGGTTCAGATTAATCATCAGAGGTCTCTGCAAGCATTTCTTTGCAGCAGAATCCTTGGCCAGGATGCTTTTGCTGATAAGTGACTGACACATACTTATAAAAGTGTTGTTCTGCAGTTGCTGGCTGTGTGTACACGTAGCTGCTGTGGGAGATGGAGCTGGGATGGCAAACAGAGGGGTGGGGAGAGGAGTTTTTCCTGTATTATTGCAAGTCATGCTTCTGCTGGTACAGCAAATCCATAGGTTTCTTTTGATATGAATGACTGCTGTGTTTCCAGTATTTGACGTCTGAAGTTTAATTATTGGGGTTCAAACCTGAAATTGAAACCATAGGAATGCAATTCCTTTGGAGAATAGGACCTTACCCTAATAGAAATATCCTGGCCACTAATTTAGATTAATGAAAGTGGTTGGCTGGATTTTCCTGGCCTGTTCAGTGGTATTTTGTGCAGTATAATCATGTTTATTTTCCTTGCAGCTAATCACAAACTACTCATTTCCAGGTGTTTGTGAGCTGTGTTTACAGTGATTAACAGGATAGCTGGACCTGAGCTGTGACTCTGAACAACCTGATTTCTTAAACCACAATTTTTCTGTGCTGAGTATTGGGCACAGTGAGTAAAGTGTTACTCAGTCTCTTAAAGCTTTCATGCCTCTAATTCAGAGAATGGGCAGTCACAGCTCAGCTTCCAGTTTCTGCTGTTCTGAGGTTTTGTACGTTTAATATTTGTGCTTAAATAAGAAAATTGAGATTTCTATTTAGACTGTGGAAGCAAAAGATTTTGTAGTCAGCAGAACTGGGTGCGTGTGCATCTCCACAGTTACTCCTTGTCTTAAACATTGCTGGAACACTCTGAATTTTCCTAATCCAGGGATACAAATGGATCCCTGCAGTTCTCTCCATGTGTGCTGTGGTGGGAAGAGTCAGTGTGGAAGCATTGCTGAGTGCCAGCCATCAAACCCTTCTTGGCCCCCTGAAGAATTTCCTGTCTGGGGGGACCTCCTGCCCCTCTGGCTGCCAGGTCAGCCCTCCCTGTGCCCTCTGGGGAGGGAAGAATGGGCTGGGGATGTGGGTCAGTGCCTGCCAAACACACAGGGCAGAGGGTTGGGGGAGAGCTCTGACACACAGAATAGATCCAAGAACCCAGTATGGAGAGGGAATGGATTCCCCAGGGAGACAGAATGAGTTCTGGAAGCTGCCACACGCCAGGGAGGTGCAGGATTGTTCTCCATGGCTGAGTGTTGCAGATGAATGGGTCAATGGTGGGGCAGCTGTGATGCAACAGGGATTTGGGGCCAGTTCTGCAAGGAAAAGCAAAACTCAGGCAGTGCTGGATCTCCTCAGTGCTGCTTTGCTGCAACAGTGGCATTAAAGATTGTTAAAGACAAGCAGAATTTGGGCTGCATTCTAGTTATGCCAGTCAGGATTTCTCTTCAGGAAAAGCCTCATTACCCAGTGCCTGACCGCAGGAGATAATAACCTGCAATTCAGCTTTCCAGACTGGATTTCCCCTCTCTTTCCCCCAGTAATTATTTTTTCAAAGTGCTGTGGTAGTAGGGTGTTACTTCACAAGTGGTTTAATGGATTTCTCCTGCACTTTCCCTTCATTTCCCTGAGGAGAAGGTGAAGCAGGGAGTACCCATAACCCAGGGGTGATGGTCTGAAATAAAGCCCAGTGTGGGGTGGGGCCGGTGCTGGCCCCACAGAGCATTGCTGCACAGTTGACATGATCATAAGGAATTGCTGTCCTAATCCCTGTGACAATGTTGACCTTAATTCTGTTTAGTTACACAATTTGCAAGCCTTGCTAGTGTTCTTCAGTCCTGCTAAAAGTTATGGGCCATAAAAATTTGCCACAGATTAGGATTTTCTTTAAGAAAATGACTTTTCTAGGGCTAATAGGTCTGTGACAATACTTTACCAGCAAGGGAGACTTGACTGTGCAAAAGCAGCACTCATAAATTTTTCTCTAGTGCTTTTTTCACAGTTGACTTTCTCTTTTCCCTCTTTCCTTCCACTTTTCCCATGGGATTTCTAGAGGAAGTATGGCTTTGTTTTATTGTGCCTCTTTATTCAGTGACACACAAGTGCTTCGGAAGAAACGTTAAGGAGAACTTGTTGACTTTTTGTTGCTAAAGGCCCAGCTTGCCTATTAATATTACTCTTGTATAATTATGCTTAGTCTCTCCTTTTTATCCTGTTTCCCTGAGGACATCTTGATGAGCACCAAATTAGCACTGATATTTTAGGCCTGCCTTTAATCCTGTTGCAGAGAAGGTTTATCGGAAACAGCGTCAGACGGGAAGGGAACACTTGGTGTTGGAGAAGCCAGAACTGCCTACAGGTGCAATACTTCTCTCTTAAAAACATCTTATTGATCTATATTTGTAGTTAATCTTGATTTAAGTCCTCCCCTTGGGGGTACAGCCACCCCCAGATATGGAAGAAAGGAATTGTAACTAAAATAAGACAGCTCTTTTCTTTTAAAGGTCTGTTAAATCTTCAAATGGAAGAGGGAAAAATTGCTCTGGGACTGAAAAACTTGGAAGTGATGGCTGGTGTTCTCTGTTGTGAGGAGCAGATGGGACCTGATAAATGTGCCATTAATGTTCTTGGTATTTTCATTACATCTTGACTTCCCAAAAGGGTCCCCAAGGCCTTTTAACAAGTTACAAAGTGCAGGATGATGATCCCAGCAGAACTCACTGCTTGGTAAATGTCATATGAAGGAGTTATAGATCCCTTTATTGCTACACTGAGAATTCTGGGGTTTTACTTGGTCCATTCAGTCAAGTGTGGAATATAAATACTCAGGTGACAATAGCATTAGCATCCACATCCACCTCCAGGAGTGTCACAGGCAGTGTCTTCATGGCTGAGTGCAGGGAAAGAGATTCTTGAAGCAAGAAATGAAATAGAAAAACCCAAAATCCATTATGCTGAAACAGTCTCCTGCCTTGTTATTTTTGAATTGGAAGTAAAATGATAAATACTTGTGTCAGCTGAGCTTGTTTTATAATATTTCATCTCCTTCCCCTCACTTTTTTGTTCTGTCTCTTGATATTAAACCTGTGTGAATCAGTGGCTGGGAATTGTCACAATTTAAATTATTGCACCTTGCTTGGTCAGCTGTGAATGGCATCAGTAGCAAGTACTTAACTGGACAAACTCAGTTGGACTTACACAATCTAGTTCTAGAAACTGCATTTTAAACTTTTTTTGTTATTGTTGGAAAAGTTTTAGTTCTTTACTGACCTTTGTCCTTCTCTGTGTCAAAATGTGACTGGATCCCCTTTTATTGTTCAGCCTCAAGGTTGGGCACTTAATTAGGAATGATGATATTTACAGTGAACAACTCTCTTTTAAGGCTTAATTGCTTAGAAGTTGGCATTTTTTTTTACGCAATTTCAGTAACTTTTCTTGTATTTACAAATGAGTCAGGAGTGACAAATAGTTACATAAGGAATTCTTAGTTTCTTCAGTGCCTTGGTTTTCTTCCCACTGCTGAAGTGAAATGCTGCAATAGATGAACCACTTCCATGGGCTTTTTTGGTTGATATTCTGAGCAACCAGAGATGACTTTAATTTTAAAACTTGCTATGCAAGCTGGCCTCATAATTGAATTGTGACTGTGCCTACAGACAGGAATTCAACACTAAGTGCATCCAGCTTGGGAAATCATTCATGAGATGAATCATTTTGTGCCATTACTCAGTCAGCACCTGCTCCTGCACTGCAGCTTTAGTTTAAATTAAACTCCTTTTATTTCCAGGTAGTTGTGAAATGGATAATTTGCTCCTGCTTGGCCCAAGCCTGGAGATGACAGGCACAAGCAGTAATGCCTTGATGTAACAAAACCTTCAATGTGTCCTAATCTGGAGAGCAGCGTGAGAGCCCTGCCGGGCACAAAGCTGGGGTTTGTCACTCGTACCTGCTGAACTCAGAGTGCAGCTCTGCCATAACTGCCACTGCCAGCTCCTGCAGCAGCTCCTTTTTCCTCCCCCTTCCTCTTGACTTAAATTTCTTTGTTATCCTTTGGCAAGGAAGCAGCGAGCAGCAGAGCAGGGTTTATCCCTGAGCCAGTGGGGAGAGGCAAGGGCTGCTGCTGTCCTGCTCCTTGGCTTTCACCCCAGGCTCACATCAGCAGCACAATTTCTAATTTATATCTTGGTGTATCTCCAGCTTCCTTTCACCTGTCCAGGCTTGGTGCTCTCAGGTACTTGGCTGCTTAGGAATTCCTGGCAGATTTTGTGAGCCTTCCTCAAGGACTCACAGTTGCAAGGTGTTTGTGCATCTGTTTCACAGAACAAGGTAAATAAAAGCTCATGGTGTTCTGATCACCCTGGGGCATTCAGATTCATCCTGTTCTAGGGCTTTTTCAAAATAGTGGTAAAACCATCAGGTGGTGTGGAGAAGGAAATTCAGAAGAAAAAGCAGGAAATAATAGGTTTCTGCCTCTTTATGTATATCTGCTGTGAAGTAGCTCAGGAAAGTTCTTGTGGAAAATTGGAGGAAAATAGAAGGAAATCATTCTCTGAAGGGTTAGTAAATAGCAAATGCTGAAAATAGAAAATCTGCAAGAACCAAATCCTTAATCTCAGAGATGAAATAGCTGATGGACTGTGCTGCACAAAAACATTTGGCAGCAGAGCAGGCAGATGTGAGCTACTGGTGCCATCTCTGAGGGTCCTGATCTGGCAATCTGGAGGCCACTGTACTCACAACCAGCTTTTCAAAGGGAATTTGATAGCAATCCTACCAAAGGGGGATTGTAAGCAGTGTGAGGAGAGGCCTTCATATGGGCAAAGAACTGGTTAAAGATTGGTCAGTCTTGTCCATTGTTTTGTGCTTTTTATGGTTTTGAAGTTGCTGCTGCAAATGCTGGAACCTGCATTCCTCTGTTTGTGCTTTTTATGCATAAACATCTTGAGAAAGATGAATTCTCTTGGCAAAGTTGGAGCTGCTGCTGTTTAAGCAGGAGCTGAAGGGCTGAAGGGTCTGTGGAAATCTAGATGCAGCTGTCAGCTGTGGCTGTAAATCAGGTAGAGAATGTGAGGAGTAAGAGGAAAAGGGATCAATGTAGGAAATGTTTTTACTGTAGACTTGACACATTTTCTTTCTATTTCCATAATACATATAATCAATCTATAATAATATAATATTTTTATAATATATAGACTTAGAGTACATCCCAGGTACAAACACAGGTGAGACCCCACCTGCAGAGCTGCCTCCAGCTCAGGGGCCCAGCACAGGAAGGACATGGAGCTACTTGGAGCCAGACCAGAGGAGGCATCAGGAGAAGAACTCCTGATGAGTTATTCAGCCTGGAGAAGAGAAGGCTCTGGGGAGACCTCAGAGCTCCTTCCAGTGCCTAAAGGGGCTCCAGGAGAGCTGGAGGGGGACTTGGGGCAAGGGATGGAGGGACAGGGCCTGGGGGAATGGATTTAAACTGAAAAAGCAGAGGTTTAAATTAGAGATGAGGAAGAAGTTGTTCCCTGTGAGGGTGGTTCTCTGGCACAGGGTGCCCAGAGCAGCTGTGGCTGCCCCTGGATCCCTGGCAGTGCCCAAGGCCAGGTTGGACACTGGGGCTTGGAGCAGCCTGGGCCAGTGGGAGGTGTCCCTGCCCATGGAGAGGTGAGTTTGGATGATCTCTAAAGTTCTTTCCAACCCAACCCATTCTGTGATTTAATCTGCACTTTGTACAGCCCTGGCCTGCCCTGTTTTGGACAAAGAGGAAATGGAACAGGAGACACTGGGAAAACATTCTGGTTAGAATGAACAAAACTGTTCAGTAAGGAAATGACAATTCAGGTCAGATGTAATAGAAATCTAAATCTGAAGTGGCACAGGCAGAGGGAATAGGGAGCCTCCTCCATCCATCTCTTCCAATGCAGGAACAGAGTCATTGCTTGAGATTTGCAGATGACATGTTCAAAACAGCAAAAAAAAGCCATTTTTTAACAGCAGAGTTAACTGTAATGGTCTGTGCTTCAGGATATAGTGGGAGCTTAAAGCCTGTGTGAGGAATACAGGAGCAGGAATACCTGGATCAGGAAATTGCAGGAGAACCTGATGGCTGCCATGAAAGTCCCTGGCTGGCCTTGCTTTGTGGGGTGATGTGTGAGGTGATCTGTGCCCTGTGTGTGGCTGGACACAACACCAAACCACAGCCCTACTGTGTCACTGTTGTCACAACTGCTATCTCTCCAAACTCGTGGAGTTCAGGCATGATCAAACAGCTTGGGAAAGAGGTCACTGGAGTGAAAGTTGCCAGCCCGTTTTGTTAAGTGGTTTGTGCTTGACTGTTTGTTTGGAAAGGAGAAGAGCACAAGTTAAATGAGTGAGCTTACATGGCAGATCTTAGAGTTAAAGGGCCTCCTTGAATCATTGTCTCAGTTGACAGTGTAATCTTTGTCTAAACAAAATTATTCTACATGGGAAGCAGAACAACTTCAGCAGGATTGATGGAGAATGGAAACCACTGCTGTGCTGAGTGCTCTGCAGTCCAAATAAACCTTGTCCAGCCTGTGGCTTGCCAGCTCCTACTAATCTTAGGTTACAGCTAAGCAGAATGCAAATAAGAACTGAAATGTAAGTGTGGGGATAGGCTGTGTGGACTTTCATTTCTCCTGGGAGAGCTCCTAGGGAGGCACAATGAGGAAAGCAGAGCTCTGCTGCTCTGTGTGTCAGCAGCTCCACGGGGGACAGCGAGCGAGTCCTGGCAGCTCTGGCTGGGGCAGTCCGAGGAGTTTTTCCTTCTGGATTGTCACTGCCCTTCAGCTGAGCTGGTGAAACCCTCCTGTGTGCCCCAGCCCTTGGCCTGGGCACTGAGCTGGGCACAGAGGCTGTGCCTGGCACTGTGGGATCAGGAGCACTCCCACAGCCTAGGCAGTTTCCCCTCATTTTCTCCAAGCTGAAGCTGCCTTGTGTGCTCTGCTCATCTCCTAAATTACAGCAGCCCCCTGTTTGAAAAGGCTGGATAAATCAACCCATATCTGGATTTTCAATAGTCCCATATTTAAATTTGTTAGGGGAGCAGCACTTTACCTGTGAACTGCTGTTCACAAACGTAGCAGCTCTGTCGTCATTTCTAAATTAGATCTACTAAAGCTTCTTTTAATGATGGTTACTAAAGGGAGTGAAAGACTGATAGTGAAAACTAAACCATATTTAAGGTTCTTCCAACTTAATTAGGGCTAAAAAGTGAAATAAAATTCCAGTTCTCCCTGGTATGTGGTGAAGTACCCCCAGTTGCACGCAGTGGGCAGGACAGAGTCCTGTTTGTTTTGTCCTCTTGTGCTGACTCAGCCCTGGCTGGCACTGCTGAGCACGTCACCCTTCTCTCCTCAGGAATTTGGGGAATTTCAAGCTAATGTTGCAAATGCCTCACTCGTGATTTCTAAAATAGTCTCAATTCCCAGCTTGGCCGAGTCCTCTCGGGCTGGGGCTGTGCTGGGTGAGGGAATAACGAGCGTGGTCACCTCATGTGCTGTAGACATGCAAAAAAATCCCTGTATCCAGAGCTGTGGGTCACTGTAACAAGTGGCAGGGTAAGCCATGACTGGGCTTTGGGTGACCTCTGCTATGTAGCACTGCTAATTATTAACTTAATGTACTCAGCCAGCAGCAAACCTGGAGCGTGGCTGTTGTGATTTATCTCCTACGTTCTGGAGGAAGGGATAGAACCACTTTTTTTTCCCTTTTTAATAAAAGTCGTTGTTATTTTAATTTCACAGGAACACCTAGAGTGTTTACATCAATATCCCACCCCACAGTGAAGAGGTGTTTTATTGACCCTTCACTACAGACCTGGAGCTCTCCTGCAGTAAAGGCAGGGGTGAGATGCTGGTTTGTTAAAATTTTGGGTTAGTGGCAGCTTGAGCTGCCAGTTGTCAGGCAGGCAGAGGAAAAGCAGGAGACTTTGCTGTGTCTGTGCTGTATCAGGCTGTGTGGGAAATACCAGGTGAACACCCAGAGCTGGGAATTGCTGAGTGATTTAAAGCAGCACTGTTGGGTTTGCCTTTGAAGCTGGGCTGCAGGGAGAGGGTTGATGTAATTCTCCATGGACTGGTGTCTGAGCAGTACTGGGGGCTTGCAGTGTTCTGAGAGAAAAGTGTCTGAGCACTGGTGAAGCAAAGCTGATTAATATTATTATTCTAAGACTTAAAGCCACTGGATACCCACTAGGAGTAGGCTGCACCTGGATTTGATCTTTGTTCTGGTATAAATGAATGTTACAGCTTTTAGGACAAAGAAGGAGAATTTCTGCAAGTTCATTGCTTGACAGTTTCAAAGAAATAAGAAAACCTGACCAATGTATGAATGAGCTGATAATGACCAGGCAAGAAGAAAAAATATAAATGCAATTTAAAGGTGCACCAAGAGAGATGGCTTCTCCTGAAATGTCCTTGAGAATTTCTGATTTGCAGAGGTTCCTTGCAGCTTTTGGAAGGATAATGCAGTGATCCTACTCACCTTTCTTGGAGGTAGCTGTGATGTTTCCATCCTTTGGTCACCTGAAACCTCCTGAGGAGGGTGACCTGACAGTGATACTGCCCAGCTCTGTGCTGCTGGATGTGTCACATCAGACACTTTGGCCATGTCTAGCTTCAGCTTCTTTAAAACTTCAAACAGTTTTAACTTGGTGAAATTTAAAATGCGAAATGTCAATTTTATATTATTAGCAAATGCCCTGCTTCCTGCAATGTTCCCTGCAGTGTTTGATGGGTCACTGTGGGCACAATGCTGATTTATTCCTGCAAACTGCCCTGGCTTTGGGGAATGCAGAACTGCACTGAGCAGGGAGTGATCTGCCCATGGAGGTGAAATGTAGGATAACCCAAAAATCTCGTGGTGCCCATGAGTGTGGCAGGGCACATTTGGCCTGGTAGGTGCCCAGCAAGCAAACTTGTGCCTGTCACTCTTCCTGTTGGCTCTGGCTAGAGGTGTTTGTTGCAAGTCACTTCACAGTGCTAAGTGTTTGGTGATAGTTTAGGGAGTAACCAGGCAACATTTTACAGACAAACACAAATTAAAAAGGCATGCTTCATCTCTGTAACCAGATCTCTTCCCGGGTTCATCAGCCCAGCAGGAAAATTGGAAAAAGAAAATAACTGGAAGCTTGGAATTGAAGAGTGGCAGGTTGAGGGACACCTGTGTGCTTTTCTTGTCATGGAGCATTCATGGCCCAGTCCTGTGAGTGCTTTGGCAGCAGCAAAATCTGTGCTGGTGGGAAGGTCCCTCTCCCCCAGGCATAGACCCCTTTGCACAGAACTTGTCAGGAATGCAATTTTGAAATGACCTTGGCTGGATTGATATCTGAGCCTGTTCACCTACAGCACAGGGCACATACACAACAGATCCCTGGAGCCTGCATCCACAACAAACATCCACCAGGGAGCTTTTCCTGGGATGTGCTCTGTGGCACCTGAGGATGAAACACCACCTACAAATAAACAAGAGCCCTCCATTCCCCTACATGGGGCCTCTTTCTAGAAAGCCAGTGATTTCTCCTGTTTGAGAAATATCAGAAAATTGTTTCCTCCACCCCCCAAAAAAGCAGGAATTTTTTTTTGGTGTCTGCTCCAGAAATGGGGCTGGCATTTGCTCCCTGCTCAGGAGAGGGAAAAGGAAAGGCTGTGCCAGAATGAAAGATCCACAAGAATCTTGTGCTTGGATTTGAGGAAGGACAAATAATAACCTGCAAATAAGAACCATGAATAAGCTGAATGTGGGAGCTCTTCAGGCCTGCATGTTCATTTAAAAAAGAAAACAAAAGGCTGGGGAGGAAAGCACTTGTTTGCTGGATATGGCAGTGCTTTTTCCAAGTGTGTGGTTGTCAGTATTGTGTGCTTGAAACTGTTTTTCTCCTCATTCATCATGCATACAGAATAAAAAGTGTTAGGTTCACTTTATCTGAAAATATAGTTAAAAAACCTTACTGTGCATGATTATTGAATTTAACCTGAATTTTGACTTTCATTATCTGACATGTCAGGACTTTTAGGAACTTCTAAGCTGTTGTTTGAGGGGTTGTATGCATGTGGAATGGGGATATTATTAGAGGGATGTTACAAAAATTTCTTCAGTGTCCTTAGAATTGTTAAACTGAAAAAATGAATATTAAAAATATTAAATTAAAAGAAATTGTATTGCAGATTACAGAACAGTGTAAACAAACCCCTATAACCATGTTTGTTCTTGTTTTGCAGACCGTGAGGACCAATCAATTCTCTGCACGTGAGTGACCATTTCTCATTTGGGCACTTTTGGGGATCTGTATTGTGAGAGGGGCTTTGATAGAGCTGTGGGAGTCAAAGCTTGGTCTTCAGTCTTGACAGGCAGTGGATAAAGATGTAGCATTAAGTGATATTTAATATGGGGATATAGTATTTTAATACTGTAATTCACATTATTGAGTTTTCTAGGCATGTGCTACTTAAGAAATGCAATTTAAAGATGGCAGTGAAGAGCTCTGCCTCTGACCTAAAAGCTTTAAGAAGTTCCCATCTCTGCAGTGCTGTGCTGTAGCTGCTCAGTGGGAAATGCCTGAGGGAAGAGCCAAAAGTGGGTCTGGAGATCCTGAGCAGCAGCTCAGCCTTGGATCTGCCTCAGAGGGGATCTCTGACACAGAGGTTCCCTTTCACCTGAAGTCACCCCCTGCAGTGAGCAAACTTCTTGCTCTAGCTGAGGTTTTCCTGGGATGTGGAGCTGCAGTGCTTGGGAAGCCAGAACACAAGTTGGGATTTCAGGTCTGTGACTCCCCTGAGCTGTTCTGTGCTGGGACTGCAGTTGGAAGGGGAGATGCAGCCTCCTTCCCTCTCCCCCAGGGACTGTGTGTTCCTGCAGCTTCCTGTGCTGGCCCTGGGGGGCTCAGCCTGGGTGATGAGGATTCCCTGTGAGCTCAGGGAATGAGGCTGGCCCTCACCCAGCCCTGCGCAGACTGCTGCTGCTCATGTTCAGTTCCCTGGGCCAGCACTCCATGTGCCAGCCTGGAGCCACAAGGGGCAGGAGGGGAACTGGGAGCAGCCTGGGGGTCAGGATGGCTCAAATGTGCTGGAAACCACACCTTGGCCCTGTGCTGAAGCTGCCTGCAGTGGCCAGGCCTGTAGAACTCAGCAAGTTCAGGTGTCTGGGCAGAGGGGCAGGGGCCGTGCTTCTCTCCTGAGTGCCAGGAGTGTGTTGGGGACGTGGTTTGGGAAGATCCTGCTGCCTGGAATAGCTCCATGGGGAGACTGACTCCTGGTTTCAGTTTCCTTCTTAACATGAAGGGATTCAAATCTCCAGCTTCTCCTACAGAAGTGCCCTAACTCTCAGAGTCTGTACCAGACTGAGGGTGGATCCTTTCAAGCCATGCTATGGATGCCATGAGTACAAGGATTCTGGGGGCCTAAGGACACAGGAGCAGAAAGAGTTCTGTGCTTAAAATAAAACTTGATCCAGTTAACTCAGGCTTGTCTAGGTCTGTGGTTCCTGCTCCTAGCAGGACTTGTGTTTTCATGTGATGACTATTTCATGTGCAATGCACAAACAGCCCTCAGAGCAGGGATGGGATCCCAGAGTGAGAAGAAAGCTCTTTGTTCTCGTGTGGTTGTGGATGCTTTGGCAGCGTGTGCTCGCCCCAGGTGAATGTTTTGAAGTAGCTTCATGTTTTGTGTCTGTGCATGAACTTTACTCTCCTTTGCATGGTCAGCTGAGCCCACAAGGTTGGAATGGCAGTGCTGCAGCATTTGGTGAATGTCCAGTCTGCTCATTTACAAATTGGAAACCCTCTAAGCTCTCCTGCCTTCAATTTTGTCATTACCTCATCTGAGGTTCCCGAGAGCTTTTGATCCATTTGTACTGAGTGGACAATTGATCCCTGTTTTGTATCTGGTACAGAGCATGGGATTTGTGCATCTTGTGCTGGGTTCCACCTTGGCTGGGCTTGGCTCTGCCTTGCAGAGGAGCTGGAACTCAGGAAGTCAGGGATGGGGAGGGACACACATTCCTACAGCCAGACCTTGGGAGAGCCTCATTCTTCTGCAGGTCTGCACTATAAACTGGCGTTTTGGGATGTTAAATCCTTTTTGTGAGTGGGACAAGGCCATGGGGAACTCCCTTGTGTAGTAGGCTGGAAAGAGATCCCGTGTTTTGCTCAGTGGGAGAGTGTCCAGTGCTCCCCTTGCATTGCTGATCCTGGTGATGAGGTAAATTGTGTGTTTCCCTTCATGCCACTGGTTTTGCAGGTCCTAGACTAAGGCAGGAATAAATAAAGTGCAAGGAGAGTGTCTTAACCACACCAGAGGTGGTTCAGAAACTCCTGGGCCACTTCATAGGACTCATCTTCTCATCCCAAACTTGCTGTCTCAGGACCTGGATCACCTCATTGACCCTGGAAGCCCTCAGAACACTTTCTCATTTCTCCAGTAGGAGTGGTTCAGCTAATGGGGGAAAAAACCCTCCTGAGTGGTGCCCTCAGCAGAGTGGACAGCTGTGGTGTGCCTGGCATTGCCCTGTCTCCAGCTGCCTGTTCAGGAATTGTCTGGAGACAAAGCTCTCCCACTGCTTGCTGAAGGTCTGCCTGCTTTGCATCTTCACCTTTCTCCCCCTGCCCCTGGTTTTTAACTTTCTGTGGCCTTAAGAGGAGGGGCAGTCACTTCTCCAGTAGTGGTATTTGAAGGACACTTTACCAGGTCTCTGGATCCAGCTCCCTTTTCTTCCTGACAGCCAGGAGTGCTGCTTTTGGGGGAATTCCTGGCTTTGGGATTGCTGCTGTGACAAGGCTTTGGGTTCTTGGTTTTCAGAGATTCTCTTGCAGTTTTCCAGGTGCCTTCCTATGGTTCTTAGTGAATGTCCAATCCATTTGTGCTTACCTTGGAAAACTTGAAACTCTCTGGTCTTCAATTTTGTTGTCACCTCAATTTCAAGATGACCATAAGCTTTTGATCTGAACTCAGCAGACAACCGAATGCTGATTTGAATGTGGCACACACGGCATTTTTATCCTTGGCATGAGAGTGTGTAATTAAATCTTACATTGGTTTAATTGCCTTCCCCCATGCAGATCTTTAGGAAACACCAGTCTGTTTCCCCAAAAAAGGCCTGCACTCCTGCAGTCACTATTACAGTAAATAACTAACTCTGTGAGGAAGGTGAGTGCAGGTGGATCTTCTTGAGGAATTCACTTAGCTGGGAGTTCTCTTGATATTTTTCTCTCTGAGAGCTGTGCTGAAGGATAACCTGTGTTTCACTGAGCTGCTGCAGGACCAGGCATTTATCTCAGTGCATGCCTGGATGGATGGATGGTTCTCCAAGAATGTCTCACACAACATCTCATTGTTTTGAAGGCAGTGGGATTACCTGGAGTTTCCCTGTCTCAACTTCATCACTTGCTGCTGTTCCACCAGGAGTTCTGCATTAACTGGTGTTTTTAAAGTCAGTAATATTTTCCCAAAGTCAGATTTTCCAAGGAGGTAAAAAGAAACTCCACCAAGCTATGCTGCTGCATTGTCTGGCTGTAAAACACCTTTTCCTGCCAGGGAATCTGGTTCTTAGGAGGGGATTGCTGGGACTGGCAGCTGCTGTGGCTGTCCTGCACTTCTCCAGCCCAGACTTGATGACAGCTGCCTTCCTGCTCCTGCTGCAGATGGGAGGTGACTCTGAGCATGCAGTTGTGCTGTCTTGCTCTCTTTGTTACCTTCCTCTCTCCTCCCTTTCCACTCCCCACCTTTTAGGCACCCAAATTTAGCCAATTGTGTTGTTGCAGGGATGTCTCCAGGGCTTGACTGGGAGTCAGTGGTTTGTAAAATCACAATGATTTCCTTGCCTCTGGTTTTTATGTTGTTCCAGTGTGGCACCTCCCCTTCCCCATCT
The DNA here is from genome assembly GCA_013400775.1 of Chaetops frenatus. Taxonomy (NCBI): domain Eukaryota; kingdom Metazoa; phylum Chordata; class Aves; order Passeriformes; family Picathartidae; genus Chaetops; species Chaetops frenatus. Next base: position 56,150 of record VZTR01010004.1, read on the forward strand.
GTTTGTGTGGCATGGGGAGTATTGAGCCCAGGGATGAAATCTGTAGAAGAAACTTCTTGATGAAATTATTTATTATGGGTAGGATTTTCTCAGAATGAACCAAAAGTCCTCTTCTCATATCCAGCAGCCTCTGCTGCTCCATGGCATCCCCCTGATTTCCTCAGGAGCAGTGATGGGATTTCTGCTGTGCCCTTTGGCCTTTCATCAACTGAAAAACCCAAATATGTGCAGAGACAGGAGCATCTACAGCTCCTAAATCCATTGGACAATCCATGGCTGAAAGCCCGATTATTGCTTGGCTGAAGGTGGGATGGGACGAGCTGAACAAACAGAAATGGTGAGAATTTCTTTTTTAGCTTTGAAGTTGGATGGTTTAATCTTGGGCTGCTAAGCACTAACAGATGGTGGGAAAGGCTGCTGAAGCTCTCCTCTGCTTTGAGTTCAGCTCATGCAGCTTTTCAATGGAAAGCAAACGAGCAGCCCTCAAAACCAGCACTTTTCTGGGAAGCTGGACTTAACTTCCATCTCATCATTCCCCCTTGACTGGAGTGCAAATGAAGCTTTATTTTGGACCTTGTGTCTGTAGATTCTTAGTTTGTTGAAAAGAAAGGAGAATGTGTATAGTTCCAGAAACTTCATGTTCCTTCTAGCTTGTAAGTTATATATAATTATATATATATATGTTTTTATATATATAAAAATAAAAATATATATATAAAAGCAGCTTGTGTTGACTCAGCATCCATCAGTGATTTGTACAGAGATGTGATGCCAACATTGCAGCATTCCCAAACTTCCTGCACATTTTCCCATTTCTGTGGGATGTGAAGCTGTGCTGAAGAACTTTTTAGGGTGGTTTTTTTTTTTTTTTTTCCTTTTTTCTCCTTGGAGAAGCTGCAGCTGCTATTTTGTTAAGTTTTGGTGTTTCTCTGCTCGCTGAGCATGCCATGCTGATGACCAAGACGAAGCAATTTGTCTTGTGGTAATTAGGAAATTGGGAAATACTCAAGAAAGTCAACTCTGAAAATGTGCTGCACTGCACTTTTAAAGCCAGTGTGTTGAGGAGACTCTCACCACAGACTTCTGGCATTCCCAAAACTGGGCCTGGGCCTGATAGAAAGGTGTTTAGCAGATTCTTGCAGCCCTACAAGGATATCTAATCTGAACTGGCTTCCGTAGGAGTGATGGGGTGTGGAGGGAATAGAGGCTGCTTATTAAAGGCCAACAGCAGCAAATACCAAACATTTTTGTGTACAAGCCCTGGCTGGGGTCCAGCTGGTAACATTCCCATGGCAAGTGGTGTGGAGATGATGGGAAGCATCAGGAGGGAAAGGAAGCAGCTCCAAAGCAGCCACGTAAATAGTAAAGCCAATTAATGACTCTTCCCCCAACTATCAGTTCTGCCTCTTGCAGAAAATAAGCCAGGTGATTAAGACACCCTTTAATTACAGGTTTTGTCTGTAAATATCTGTTAATTTGTAACTGGCAGATGATCTGCTCAGTTGTGCCTGGGAATAAGTGTCTCCTCTGTTCTTTGCCACTGCTGTTGTGACAGGGACAAAAGGCCATTGTTTGGGCTCTTGCACAGGCAGTTACTTTCTCCTCCAAACAATTTAAGTGCATATTTCCATATTTCCATGGTTTGGGGCCTTCTGAAAGTGGCTGCTTCCATGGGAGGAGGCGTTGCTGGCCAGGGGAGCTGTGAGCAGCAGTTTGGGTTCTGTGTGCTGGGAACTTGCCCAGGTGCCAAGGGAGTGGTGCCACTTCTTCACAGGAGAACCCTCTGCTGCCACCTGAACTGCTCATCCCAGGGCTTGTTCCTGATCATTTCATGACTGAAATTCCTAGGGCACAGGAAAGTGACCCAGCCATCCAAAATGTAAAATCCTGACTTTGTTTGGGTTAGTTTCTCTGGAATTGAAATCACAGAGATGATCTCCAACTGCATCTGCCCATCCTCACACATTGCACATCTTCAGGAATATTGTTGGTCTGCAGACTGTGCCCAGGCAGCAGGATAAAGCAAAGATTTAAAAGTTTTCTCTGGCCATGTGGCTTTGTGTCCCTCTGTCCTGTGCTGCTCGTGGCACTTTGTACCTCCTGGGAAGCCTCTGCTCCTGGAATTAATGGCTCTCTGGGGAAGGGGGCTGGAAAGGAGCCAGTCTGTGCAGAGGGCCTTCAGTAAATAACTTGAACCTCACCTGGCTCCCCTAAAGTCCATAAAGCATTTCCCAGGTCAGGGAGGGCTGGTGGCCCTGCCATGCTGGGTGCGGTCACTGTCACAAGATGTGTGAATGCTTCAAACCCACCTGACCCTAAGGAATAGCAACTGTTTCGCTTCATTTTCCTTCAGAAACACTCTTTTCTTTTGGAATAGGGCTTTCCCAAAGGGGCACTTGACCTGGTTCTGGGATAATACTTGCCATTGGTGTGGGGAGAGGAGCTGTTCCTTGGGAAGAGCAGCTCCCATCCCTGCTTGCTACCTCTTTTCTTTATCATCTACAAGTCCTCTCCCTCTCTGCTCTGCCAGTTCTCCAGATGAGAATCTATTCAGGGGTGGAAATGCCTTTTGTGCAAGATGTGGGCTCAAGTTGCTCAGGGAAAGAACTGCAGCTGGTTTTTCCTAAGCAAATTGGAGCTGGGCTGAATTTGCCTGGAGAGTTCTGTGCTTTGCTGAAAATGGCACTCCAGCTTTACATGCAATGAATTCAAAACCATGTTCAACTTTAAAGTGCTCATGCTGGCTAAACTTTTCCTGTTTTAAATGTGCATGGAGCTGCTTCAAAGCAGCAGCTTTGCTGCTCCAGGGAAGAGCACTTGGACATGGGATCCTGCATGAATCCAGCAGTCACTGTCAGACTTGGTTGGGCCTGTCCCTGAAGGTGGCTTCCAAGGGAAAGATCTCTCAGTTAAATGATGGAATAACCTCATATTTCCATGGAGGCTGGAGCTAAGGAGGGTTTGCTTCCTTGGGAGCACAGCCCATTGCTGGAGCTTTGTTCCCATTCAGTCCCAGAAGGTTTTGATTTGGAGCTGAGCCTGAAATGAAGGAGGTGAAATCATTTAGCAGGGCTGCCACTGACTGAGGTGAGGCTGGTTCTCAGCCCAGGGCTTTAGTTGTTTAATTTATGGTAACAGATTGAGCTGTATTAAAACAAGGTTTGAAAAAGTTAAGCTTTAGCTTCGTGATTGCATCCCCATTCCATAAATACTGTTCATGGTGTTACTCAGAGTTTACCTTTTTTGGGCAGGTTGATAGAGGTAGAAGATCATAATTTATTTTTGTAATCCATGTGTTTGCACTCCTGGGAAAGAACCAAAGTATGCACATGCCATTATTCCTATAAATGCAAAGGACTTTATCCTAAATCTCCTAATTCTTTCATAGGATATGGCAGTGTATTTGCCACGATGCTGCAGGAAATATTTGGCATTCTTGTAAGCTCCAGGGAGAGCAGGACTGGGATGATAACATCCACTAGTGTTGCTTTTGAATGAGGTCTTGCATAAAGACTCTCTCTAAAATACCCCTCTGTTAGATTTAGAGGGTTTTTAACACAAGGAATGTGTTTCAAGCTGCTGCTTTTCCTGTGCTTGTGCAGCTTTGCTGATGTGCCTGCAGCTGACTCTTCCAACCCTTTTCCAAAGCTGATATCTGAGCTGTATTTATTGTACCAGCTTCTCTGTACTGTATGTGTTACAGGAGTTTTCCCTCCTTTAAAATGTAATCAACTTTCTTCTTGTGTTTTGACAGAAAAGATTATTTCTCTAGCTTCACAGGCACAGCTAACAGTGCATTCCCAAGCTCTGCTGACAATAAGAACAAATTGTATTGTTTTAAAATGTAAATGTATATTTTGCTGTGCTTACTTCTCTTACCTGCTGGAATAGTTTTAACATTAGCATATTTTAATACACATCTAGAAACAGGCAAAGCTGCTTTTATTATTGCTCATGGTCATGAATTATGTTAATGTAAACACTGCAGTGAGAGGGAAATGAGAAATAAAGACTGGAGAAGCAAGAATTGGCACCTGATGGTTTGGGGGTTTTTTTTCTGCTTATCAGCATTCACATTTGTCTTTCACATTTGTGGGGACTCTGGGCTGGGTGGAAATGGGATTTTTCATTAAGTCAGAGGGTGTTGTTCCACTCGTAGCAGTCCCAAAATACACCCAGTTTCTGGGTTTCATAGTGATGCTATCTTGGCAAAAAGGAAACCCAGTTACCCATTAGCCAATTCTCAGAGTAATCTCCTTTGTAACCAGCTTTTCAGGTAGGACCTTCCAGGTTTTTCCATGCACTGAGCAAAGCCAGCCCAGTCAACAAGTCTGCAGGGAACTCCCCTTGCTCTGGAAAGCTTTGAGGAATTGAGTGCAGTGCTTTCTAATCTTTCATATACTGTGGGAAATTCCAGTGATTGTGAGGGAAAATGGAACCCAACTGGTTTTAGATAAGCTGGTGGAGCTCTCAAGAAGCAGATGCCATCAGTAAAACAGTTGGTTAAGCCTCTGGAACTGCAGGGCACAGCTGGGGCTGTGCAGTATCCCACAGCTCATCTGCAGGACCATTTTGTCCTGGATTTTCCAGCCACACCTGGGGGTTGCTGCTGTTCTGTCAGGTCAGGCAGAGGCTGTTCCACCTGAAGCTCTTGTGAGGAGCTGCTGTGAATGGAGGTTCCTGCTCCTGGGTGCAGAAATGCCCATCCCAACATCCCTTAGCAGTTTCCCCTCTCTTAGGGCCATTCCCTGTGGGGTTTCTTTGATTTTTAGAGTATGAAGGTGAGGAGGAATGAGTGTTTGAGTCTTGAAAATCTGGGCTAGTATCAATATCCTTCCTGTATATGCAGAATTCAAATTCCAAGTGCTCTCTGGTCTCCTCTCTGCAGCTGCTGAGTGCAGTGTGAGGATGGGGATGCTCCTCAGCTCTTACCTGATCAAGAAGTGCAGGTCTGGAGGTGCTGAATCCCCTAGCAAATGCAGATTAGCTACAAAACTGGGGTGTATGATGAAAAAGGCTGTGCAAGAACATGCTTAAATTCCCCTGGTAAATGAACATTTCCATTATAAGTAGCTTAGAGGAGAAATAAGCAGGCAGGGAAAATGTGTGCTTGTCATTCTTAAAAAGGAGTTGGCTTCCAAACTGTTAATTTTTGAACAACTGTTGAATGACAGGAGTGCTTCCACTCTTTCCATGTAAATCCCTGTAATAAAACTCTTTTTAGCTTCCCACACTTCATGGCAGTCACTGTCTGCCTGGAAATCTCCCTCCAGGTGTTTGCAGTGTTTGAGTCCTGCCTAAGGCATCCCTGAATCCCTCTGGGGGTGGATTTGTCTGAAGGTCAGACCTAGGTTAGGAAAAAACCACCCCAAACTGTCATTTTTAGAGCTGTCCTAACATCATTTGTGATTGCCGGGATGTGAACTTGGTCACATTTCCTGCCTTGAATATCTCCTGTAAACCTCTCCATAAATTCTGTCTAAACATAATTCTGCTTTAAATCCACATCTGGCTTAAAAATGAAATGTGCATTTGCTGTCTTTATTGATCTGTGAACTCTGCCACTCTGCACTGATAAATTCATTTCTTAATGGTTTCATGTAGCTCTGTGGCCTTAAATATATTTTTAACCTAGCAAAGAGTCTGAGATGAGCAGTGGAAAGAATCTCTTGTTTAAATTGTGTTTTACTGCACTGTATTTCTGGCTCCTAAAGGTATGGAGTGTTTCCCTTAACTTGGTAATTCCCATAACCAAATCCTGGTATATAAAGTAAATTAAAATCATGCTAAGTGTAAAAATGTGTGTATATATATATATATATATATCATGGTGTAAAAATAAAAATGTATCTGCACCCTGAAAAATTCTGCCTTCTGTGATCCAGGCAGGGGACAAATGTTTCATGTCACCTTGGGTAGCAGAGGAGTTCAGGCATAAAGCCAAAAGCTCTAAATCAAACTGATCTTACACCTTGTATCAACATCTTAATGATCAGGAGATCTTTGGGATGAAGGAAGGATTTGAAATAAATACCTTATAGTTCCCTGCAACATCCCTGCTTTTGGATTTTTGGTGTGCTGCACAGTCAGAGCCATAAATGGGATGAAGTGAGGTGCTGTAAACAAAGGATTGCTGGGTTGTTGAAGATGAATTTTGAAGAAAATGTCTGCCCTGTTTTGCAGAGGTGAATCTGGTGCTGGGAAGACTGAGAACACCAAGAAGGTTATTCAGTATCTTGCTCATGTTGCTTCCTCCCATAAAGGAAGAAAGGACCATAATATTCCTGTAAGTTGGGATATTTTCTCATTTGTTTATTGCTCTTTTTTGGAAATTACCATCTTTGCATTTGAAAATACGACTTTTTCTTATTAAAGATAAACTGTAGTATAATCTGTGTAATCTTGTCTCAACCATTATTTTCTCTTTAGCCGTGGCTGAAATGAGCAGTTACATCAAAATTTTTAGTCCCTGTCAGCTGCTTAATTTTTGTTGTGAAATTAAAGGCTTTATACAAATAAAAGCAAAGCTTTCTGATGCAATAAACCTAATTTTTCAAAAAAATTCAATAAACCCAGGCAATGCTAACTGGAATTGAGTTCCCACTGGATGCAGTTTTCAGTACTTTATTTGTGAACAAGGTTCCTGTGCTTTCAAAAATTAACTTGTAGATGGGAAAAATCATCCATCTTAAAAACTGCTGTAGACTTGCTATATCTAGAAGCCTGCATCTAATTAAAAGCTCAGATTTTATTCCACTATAAACAAGTGAGTATATACTTTTATATCAGAGAATTTTGGGTTTTTTGGTCTCTTGAAACCAACTCTGATTTATATAGAACTCTCTTCAGATTTCCCTTCAGGCTTCAACATTTGCACTGAATTTTGAGTGATTCTTTGCTTTTAAAGCACAGGAATGGGTTTGAATAGTTGTTGTTATGAGAATTTGGATCTCTTTGCAATGAAGTTTTAATTCAGCTTTGCTACAAACAGTGTCTTGCTGTAATCACAGCTGCCACATGCCTGGTTTTCCAGTGGTAATCCAGGTGTCTGTGGTGGCTGGAGCCTTCAAACTGCATTATTTGATGGAATTCTAGAATTAGAGACTTACAGAATTATAGCAAACACCTCTCAAATCAAGTCCAGCCTTTGACCAATACCCCATTCCCACTAAACCATCCCATGAAATGTCACTGCCACTCATTTTCTGAACCCCTCCAGGGATGCTGCTTCCAGCAGCTCCCTGGGCAGCCTGTTCCAATGTTCAACCTCTCTGTCAGGGAAAAAATCTCTCCTAAAATCCATCCTGAACCTCCTCTGGCACAACTTGAGGCCATTTCCCCACCCCTGTAGCAGCTACAACTTCTGCAAATTTAGTGCAGTTTTCATACTGAGATATTCGTGAATATGCAAAGGCTCAAACTCATGTAGGAACAGGACTTTTGGCCAGTTTGGGAAGGGAAAAAGGTGAGGATTTGAAGTAGGAGAGAAGGAAATGTTGCAGCTAGATTTGGAGAAATCTATTGAAGTGTATGAGGAAACTTGAATTTTTGCTTTAATCCAGAGCAAACAATGTGAGTCTGTGCATTGATGTTTCAAACTGCTGCTGGTTTATTACACAGAAAAGATGAATTAGGCTTTGTAAATGTTTGCTGAGCAGCCTGAGAGTGCTGCAGGCCTCAGGAGGCTTCTCAGGACTGGAGTGTCAGGGCTGTGTTCATGGCTCTGACACCATTTGGGATATCATCCACCAGAAGGGATTTTCTGTGGAGGTTTTGGGTTATGAATATTCTTGTCTTTACCACTGCAGCCTTGAACAAACCCAGTGTTTTTTCAGTTTCTACAGAAGCAAAACTGCCAACAGGTTTTTGGAGAGAAGGGAATTGTGCAGAGTTTGCACCAAGTATTTCTTAATACTGTTGTCAACTTGGAAAACCAGAGGCTGAAAGACACTTCTGGAAGCCTCTTGTCCCAAGACCTTTCAAAATGTGCCTTCCTTCAAGTTGAGATTGCATTGCCCAAGCCCTACAAAAGCTGAGTTTTGAAAATCTTGAGGGATGGAGATGATGCAAGTTCTCAGGGAGCCTGTGAAGGCGCAGGAAAGAAAGGGGAAATCTGGGATGTGAACAAAAAGAACAAGGAGTGTCCTGAATAAAAGCCTTGGATCGTGCCCTTCGTTCCATGCAGTACCACAGTGAGCACTGGATTTGCCATATATCCATGAAAAATGCAGAATTCTTGTCCCCAGACCAAATTTGAAAATATAAATGAGCTTCCCTTGTTCTGTAACGCTTAGTTTTTATTTGTATTCTGGAAACAAAGAGTGTCTAACCCTCACAGGTGCCACTGGAAGGTTAGGAAGTGTCAGAATGGGGGTTGTAGAAGCAGCCCTAATTTAGTCCTGTTTGCATATTCATTAGAAAGCTGTAGAGGGCTGCTGGTGATCCACAGTCTGTAGAACCTGTACATTACCCTGTGCACAAGGAGATGCTAAATAAGCTTGTTAAATTAATCCATGACTTGCAGTCTGCCTGTACCCCATCCTGTTACAGATAATTATCAGTGACATGCATATTTCTGAGCTTGTTTGAATGTCTCATTGATTATTTTTTTTTTAAATGAAGCAATTTGTATTCTAAAGCTAGGGTTAACTTCGATTTGCCTGACAGAGAGCTATAAAAATAGAACAAAGCAAAGGAGCCCAGTGTGACACCTCAGAGCAGCACTGGTGGCACAGGGGCTCACCAGGTACCTTCTCCAGCTGGGATGGTGGGGAAATATTCAGGCTCTGTGAGGAGCTCTGCACAGCCTGGCATGGTTGGCATCCAGCTGCTTGAGTCCATGAGCCTTTTCTATCCCAAAATCCTTCTTTCCTTAGAGCTGACAAAGCCCTGCACAGCCCTTAGGACATCATGCTTGCAAGCAGGGGCTGGAATTTCAGCCTGAGCAGTAAAGATTCCTGGTTTTTGAGTGCTGGAATCCCTGGCCCCAGTGTCTCATTTCCTGTGTAATCCCAGGGTGTTGTCTTGGGCACGGGGCTCGGAAGTGTGGGGAGGAGGTGGTGGTGGTAGAAATGTGCAAGAGAAACTTCAGTAATTGTGGGATTTGGCAGAGCCAGGTGAGACTGCAGCAGTCCCTAAAATTGGGAATAGAGGCTGGGCGCTCCAGAGCAGAGCAGTGGAGGGCAGGGAGAGGTGCTTGGGGTGTAAATGAGAGCTCCTCTAAGGAGTGAAGGTGGGGTGAAAGGCAACCTTGCACAGTGTCCAGTCTCCATCAGATGAAACCTTTAAATCAAGAGCAGATCACAGAATCCCTGAATGGTTTGGGTTGGGAGGGACCTTAAAGCCCATCCAGTGCCACCCCTGCCATGGGCAGGGACAGCTCCCACTGTCCCAGGTGCTCCAGCCTGGCCTTGGGCACTGCCAGGGATCCAGGGGCAGCCACAGCTTCTCTGGGCACCCTGTGCCAGGGCCTGCCCACCCTCCCAGGGAGGAATTCCTTCCCAAAATCCCATCTAACCCTGCCCTTCTTTAGCTTCAGGCCATTCCCTGTGTCCTGACCCTCCATCCCTTGTCCCCAGTCCCTCTCCAGCTCTCCTAGAGCCCCTTTAGGCACTGGATGGGGCTCTGAGGTTTCCCCAAAGCTTTCTCACCCCAAACTGCCTCTATTTTCATTAAACCCAGCTTTATGTTGGTGCTATTTTAGGCTTTGAGGCTCATTACTGGTACTTTCAGGTTAATGATTGCTTTCAGTGGCTGCATTTGCCTTGGTAGCTGAAATGCTAAATTGCTTAATTTATTTCATTAATTTCTAAAGAAACAGAATTAGTTTTTGAAGGACAGGATCTCAGGTAGGCTCACTCAGGCTAAAGCTCTCCTGGGTTTCCCAAATGAGCTTTAACTGCCCTAATTTAAACACAGAGAAGTTAAATCTGTGTCTGATTGTGCTCAGTTCTGTTTCTAGTAGGACAAGAATGGACACCCAAGAGTGCAATTCATATTTTCTAAATATAAACCAATGAAACTCCTCTGAATTCCGAGGTGTTCCTGTCCTTCCCCAGGATTCCAGGAGGGGTAGTTCTTTTCCTGGCAGGTAGAGTGCAGCTTTGAAAATTCACATTATTTGCTTGAACAAGCCAAATCTCTGCCAGCTGCTTTACAGACCTCTGTCAAACTCTGCCATCCTGCACTGATAAAATAAGAGTCACAGAAAGAGGGAGGGCATTTGGCTTGGTATAAAAATCTCTTGTGTGTGTGTTTCTCCACAACATTTTGCCCCAGGCTCTCAGATATGAAGCTCAAGATTATTAAACTCACAGGCTGAGCCAGGGAAGAAAGAATGGAATTGAAAATTTCTGCAGAGGCTGTGCAGATTAGCATTTCGAGGAGTTTTTATTTTACTTTATTACCTTCACGTTCCTTTTGTCCTTCTTGCTGGCAAAATTTCCAGTTTAAGGTTGTGCTGCTGCTTGTGGTGATGCTTAAAAGAAAGAACCAAAGGTCTTGTCTGAAATGTGGGTTTGCATTTCTTACATATTTGTAGTGCAGTGCAAAACCAACTCCCCCGGACTCCTTTGTGTCGCTTCCCTCGTGTTGTTCCATGAGCTCTGTGAGTGTGGAAGGACAGGGATCATCTCCTCCATCCCAGCCTCCTCCCCATGCCCAGGGCTGCCCAGAAAGGGACTTGGTGTTGGGCTTAATTCTGAAAGCAATGCCCAAATAATGCAACTCCTGCCCTTTTCCCCTCTGCTCCAGGGCTGTGTGTCATTTTGGGTTTCATTAGCCCTTGCATAAACACAGGGTGCAGTATTTTGCACGTGCCAGTAACTTCTGTTCTGAAATGAACTTGGGCAGTTTTTTGTGGAACTTTCTGTGAAGTGAGTGTGTGGTTAAGGGTGCTGACAGTGCTGATTTGGGATGTGATGTGCAGCTGGAATGCCTGCTTGCTAACTTATCATTTGTTTGTTTGCAATGAACAGCCTGAATCACCCAAACCCGTGAAACACCAGGCAAGTGGTTTTTTTTAATGCTTTTCAAGTTATGTAGGAGAACTGATGTGTATTCTTCTCTTTGTGCTGATAATGTGGGAAACCTTGAAGAAATACTCAGCTAATAGGGAATTTTAGAAATATTTAACTGGCTTAGAGAGAGGGAAGAGTGAGCAGTTCATGAATTTCTCAGCATTGCAAAGGACTTTTAACCACTTTCAAGCGCTGAAATGAAAGGTTTGCCCTCTCTCCAGCCACTCTCCTCCAAAATACTATGTGGGTATTGGGTAATGTGCTGCTGAGAGAGTGCAGAATGCTTTTTAAATATTAAACAAAGCACTAAATAAAAGATGGATTAATGGAAGCTACAAAATCCTTTTGATTAACTGTTTTGTCTGAATATTTTTATAGCTTTGCAAATCACCAATGAAGACTTTGATCTCAAGTGTAAAAGGCTTGGCATAACCTAAAGCCTTCTGAAATCCAGAGTTTCCCCCTGACTTTCTAGGACAAGTGGTGTGAGCAGAGTGGGATGTGCTGCCTGAATTAATGTTTGCTCATTTGAGCCCCAGCTGCTGTGAGTGCTCAGGCTGGCTGGAGCTGCTGGGCAGAAAGCACTGCCCATCCCATGCTCCTGATCCCCTGTCCCTGGGGACAGCAGCAGCTGCTCTGTTTGATCCCACTTCTCTGGGGGAGAAGGAATTGCACTCCTCCAGGTGGAGTGAACCTGAAGGAGGCTCAGGTGGAAGTTGAGGGCAGGAGTGTGGGAAGGGATAAGCAATTGCTGCCACAAGATAAATGCCCCACTCTAACCCCAGTTGGTAAGTGATGCCTTTGTCCTGGGCACGAGCTTTTAAATAAAGAAAAAGCTTTTCCCCAGCTCCTCAGGGTGTAAGCAGCCTTGGGAACTGAAGCAGCCCCCCCTGGGTTAGTTTAGCTGGGTGAATTCCCCCCTTGCATTTCTCTGAAGTTGATTAGTGCAGTGTAACTGCAGTGGGAAGGGAAATAATAAAGGAACCTTCAAATGTGATCTATTTGAAGCAAAAAGCAATCCCTGGACAGCTGTGATGCCTCTGGGAGTGTGTGGTACACATTAAACCTCTGCAACCCAACTGTGTGTCTGAGCCCGTGGTCTCATTTTCAGAAGCTGCAGACGTTCTTAGTGTTTAATTTATCCTCCCTCCTTGCACACATCACTCAATTCTAAGGGTTTTTACTAAAATATTTGTCAAGTCCAAAAATAGACGGAGTGGTGTTTGGTTTAACCCTCCTTTTACTTAGAGCTGGCGTGTCAGGGTTGACATAGAACGTTTGTTGGTGAACATTTTAACTGTGGAAGATGCTGATCCCAAGCTGTTGGTGCTGCATAAGGCATGGAATCATTGACATCTCTGTTTCAATGTCATTTGGAAGTCCAGAGTGGATCCCTGTTGTATGTGAGTAGCATGGAGCTTCCCAGGCCTGCCCCAAAGCCAGGCACGGGGCTGCTGCTTTTTCTGAAACTGAGACAATAACCTGGCCTTGTCTTCGTGGTGCTTGCATGAATTATTGCATGACCTCACCTCTCCCACAATTCCCATACTGCTTTTTCCAAGTTCTGGGGAGGTGCCTACGCAGGAGCTGTGCCCAGAGGCCAAACTGTGACACTCTGGAGTTCAGTGGCTTTGCAAAACCCTGAGCTCTTCAGAAAGAGCTGAAACTTTGGGGCTGAAGGCTGGAGAGGGGAAAACTTCCAAATCAGGAATCTTTTTTCCACAGTGAGGGGTTTGCTTTCCCTGGTGACAGCTGTGACCAGTCTGTGTGTGCCAGCACCAAGCACTGCTCGTTCCCAGGTTTTCCCACAGCTGAGCCTCCAACCTCTTCCTTCATCTCCTCAGAGATGGTGGCAAAAACCTGAGCCCTTCCTGCCTCCAGTGAGCATTTGGGATAAATGTGTTCAGTGCTGCCCTGCAGGGTTGCTGTGCACAGCCCCAAGGCAGGCAGGGATTGCTTTTCCAAAATATTCCAGAGCTGGAGCTGTGCCTCCATCGCTGCCTTTGCTGGGCACTCTGGGCTTTATCCCAGGATCAGTGATGGTGAAGGGAATGTTCCCTTGGATCTTGGTGTGCCCACAGGAGCTGGCAGTGCTCTGGCAGAGGGAGGGAGGAGCATCCCCAGGATCTGGGGCTTCTGCATGGGAAATTTGGAGAATATCAGTTGCAGACAGCATAGAATGGGTATAACAGGCATCTAGATTTTCTCCAGTTGCAGGTTTTTTGTCAGTTTAAAAGTGCTTTTAAATTGTCACCTTGGCAGCCCTGCCAGGGCACTGCTGGGTCTGCTCTGGCCTAACACTCACATTTATTCCTTCTGCATTTATTCTTTCTTTCCTTCAGAGTTCAGGGAATATATAGTCCCAAAGGGAACACATTTGGAAGTAAGCAACTTCTGAGCAGATAACTTGAGGTCACATGAAAGAAGGAGCAGCCATTTATTTCCAGGAGAGCTTGAAATATATTTCAATATACAAATAAAACTCTTTTAGGTGTTAAGTAGAGAATTTTTAAAATTCCTGTCTAAGAATTGACCTCATGTGGAAGCCTTAAGAGACTTAATGTTTCCTGTTCTTTGATGCTCAGTCTGGGGCCTTTATTCATCAAGACTATAAATAATTGGAAAAAGCAGGTTCGTGAACACAAACGTCAGATTTGGAGACTACATTCCAGACAGCTCCACTTATTTTTTTTTTTTCCCCAACCCATCCTTCAGAGCAGGAAGACAATATATTTTCCTGTGTACATTTGTGCCTCCTGGGCTCTTGGAAGCAGCACAGACATTTTTTTGTTACCAGACCTCCTCATGGACAGCATTATAAAAGCTGTTGTGCAATTTCCTTGAGATAAGTACTTCAAATTCTGAACTCATTGGCCAGAACTTAGAGAAACATTTAACAAATGCATTAAACATCCTGGGCAGTGCTGGCTGGATTGAGCAACTTGAAAACAGTGTTTGTAATTGGTGTTGCTCAGTTGTGCTGTGCTGTTCTGGCCCTCTCAGGTGTGGGCAGGTCAGAGGTGATGCAATGAGAGGAGTTTCAGTCTGGCTGATGAAGGGGAGTTTCACTGATCTGAAACTGACTTTAAAAATAGGTATTTCTGAGTTTGAAAATAGGTGTTTCAAGGTAGCTGTACTGTCAACATGAACTTTAAGTCTAAAATCTCATATCAGCTAAGTTGGTTTCTCCCCTTAAGCACTTGAGGTCTGTGCCTGATTTCATTAGCCCTAAATGTGAATTTTCTTTTCCATCTTTGGTGACTTTCAACATCCATCAAGTCCTGTCTGGTCCCTGCTCTGTTTGTGTGTCTGTGTGTGTGTTTTAATGAGCAAACACCACAACAAATCCAGCCACGTTCATCCCTGGATGGAGGAGATTCTGCAGGTTTGGGAGTGAGGGGAAGGATGAGAATCCCCTTCTGGAGGTGGTGGCACTGCCACAGCCAGGGGAGGTGGCTGTCAGGAGAGGCAGAATACTTGGGCCCCTGCACAGGTGCTCTGTGATAAATCTGTTTATTTTCCTGTCTGTGTGGTTTTTAGGGGGAGCTGGAGCGGCAGCTTCTTCAGGCCAATCCCATCCTGGAATCCTTTGGGAATGCAAAGACAGTGAAAAATGACAACTCCTCCCGCTTTGTGAGTACCTCCTTGTCTCTCCAGAGGCTCTAAATCTGATTGCTGTTCATGGACAAATTACCTTTTTTTTTAGGTGTTTCTCTAATTAGTGTCAGCAGCTTTCTCTGTTCTCTTCCTCCATGAATCCAGGTTCTCTTACAGTGCCTTCTGCATTTTTGGGGTCACTGAAGACACCTCCTCACTGGCTCGTGGCAAAACATGGTTTTATTCAAACTCCAGTCATCCCTGAGCTGACAGCAGTTCATAATCTAACAAAGAGAACTGTGCTGAGCTGGGGCTTGTGTGCACAGATCCTGCTGGATTGCTCTGAACTGGGAAGGACTGTGGCATCCCCATGGAACTGGCAAAGCCTGCAGCCTTCTTGTCATGGCTGTTACTTCATCCATTGATTGGATTGGAGAGACCATCCTGATTTTCCACAAAAACGCAGAACTTGCATAGAAAACTCCATCTAAATTTACTGATTTACTGCAGGAAAGTCAAAAAGTCACTGTGTGACTTAGGCCAGGTGTGAGGCACTGCTGGAGCTGCTCTGTGTTTTTGTTGGGTCCCTGCCTGCTGTTCACAGAGTGTTTTGGTGGCTGATAACCACTCCTGATGGCTTCCATTGTTTTAAAAATTGTGGTGGAACTCAGGATGAATAAATAGCTTTTTACCACTTCTTAGAACTTCCTTTCCTTTGAAGGAAAAAAAAAAAAGCCATCTCTTATTTCAGGGGGAAGATGTTTTTAGTACAACTTCAGAAGTGTACAGGAGGTATTAAATCTTTTTTCTTGCGAGAACAGCACTAAAATTTACAGAACAAATGAAAGATTTCTTGTCTGCCTTTGACATTTCAACAGTTGCTTGGATTTATAATGCATGAACTCAGCTCCAGTGATAAGAACTCTGGAAAACTGTATGACTAAATCCACCAGCCCTTTCAGCTGAGAAGGGAGAGCAGAATTTTGTGGAAATTCAGCTTTTCTAATTTTATAGCCCTGTTATTTATAATATTGCCTGGTGCTTATAGAAGCTGGGTACAGGATTTGTAGCATCAACAGGTTTCACTGCACAAGGATTCTACTTTGTTACCTGTCTTGAATCCATCAGACACTGGGCTAATTTATTGAGAATACTTTTTCCCCTAAAAGATGTTAGCATCTGGTTTGTGTTATTTTGAGCTCTGCATTGCCATCATGAACATAATCACTCTGATGGCTCCAGCTCTGTTTTTATAAAGGAGCAAGTATAATTCATTCCAGATGGTCTCATCTCATGCAGAAAAAAATCATCTTTACCAGCCATTTTAAAACCTGACTTAAAAAAATCTCTGTCCTCCCACAAAGTGAGAGGTGTTGTTGCTCAGCCATGCAGACTTGACAGCCTTCCCCTGCTCCTGATAACCCAGGGACGACTCAAAGAAGCCCAGTGGCCAATGGATTTTATTTTTTCCCCTTTTTTTCTTCTACCAAGGGCATCTCTCTTATGTTTCAGGGAATAAATCTCTGGTTTGCATTGGATAGCAGAGTGGGCTTGCTGGATTTATGTGGCAGCACTGAATGCTTCCCTCTGATGTGGTTTTTCCAAAGCCCTGGACTCAGTGCTGTGGTGGTGTCAACAGGATTCAGCCCTTAGATGAGCATCACTGCAGCCTCTGAGTGATAAATCAAAGATTCCATAGCCAGATTTGCCAGTGCCAGCTGAAAGGTTGTATTAAAATTGTGCTTTTGGGAAGATGAACTGGATAATTGGCCTCTCCAGTGGTGCCTGAATTTGGAAGTGGGGAGTGTGGGTCCCTCTTCTGATGTGTCACCTTGTTCAGGGACTGCATTTCCTCTCTGGTATTTCTGCTGGTGGAACTGCCAACTTAGCAGCAGGAAATGAGTTAACTTCTAAGGGTGAAACCGGGCAAAAATCTTCTTTTCTTTGCAG
The DNA here is from genome assembly GCA_013400775.1 of Chaetops frenatus. Classification (NCBI taxonomy): domain Eukaryota; kingdom Metazoa; phylum Chordata; class Aves; order Passeriformes; family Picathartidae; genus Chaetops; species Chaetops frenatus. The sequence goes on from VZTR01010004.1 coordinate 72,715, forward strand.
GGCAAGTTCATCAGGATTAACTTCGATGTCACTGGTTACATTGTTGGGGCCAACATTGAGACCTGTATCCTTTTTCCTTGCAAAATGCAGCTTCCCTGCTTTGTTTTGGTGTTAACCCTACAATTCATTGGAATGCAGAGAAAGGTTGCCACACTTGGACATTCCTTTGACAGCATCCATCTCTTCCTTTATTTCAAAATAACTGATCAAATATCACAGATTCAGCATGCTCAGAAATCCTAAACTCCCAAATTCCTCACTCTGAAACCTGCTGGATTTTCAGACTGGCCTTAAACCCAGGGTGTGTTAAAAAGGGAAACCATGTAAAATGTGCTTGCTCTGGGAACATTTCTGAAAATCCCCCAATGCTTTCCAAAGGAGGAGCACAAGGTCTTCTATTATACTTAATTAATTATAATTAATACCAAAGCAAATTCACTTTTAGCTCTAGGATGCATTTTTGGGTGTAAAACCAAGTAAAAATACTGGCACTGAAAGCCCTTCCCCAGAGTTGTTTTCTCTGTGCTAAAAATGTATTGTGTAATTTTGAGTTTTCTGGGAGAATAGCAGTGGAGTGGTCATAAAATGATGAAATTGGAAGTCTTGGAAAACAGCATTAAGTGAATATTGATCATAAACAATGCTGTAGTTAAGTTTCCATTTGGTTGCTGTGTTTTCAAACTGCTTGATCTGAAGTGCATTAAATGTTTGGAATTGTCAGAAAATGTGATTTCCCAATAAGGCTGGGAAAGATCTATAGTTATTCAAAATATGCTGCAATGGTAAGTGGTTTTTTTTCATTCACCACAGAACAGGAATGAAGGCAGCTTTTAGGAAAGTCCAGAGGAATTGTTTTGCCCAGAACTTTGTGAAAACAGGAGGATTTAACTCTTAGGGAATTTTTTCTTCATCACAGGAGCTCATCCTTGCTACTGTCATTTCAAATCCCTGTCCTACATTCGCTTTACAATAGGGAGTATCAAGAAATAAAAATAATTAAATAAGATTATAGCTCATGGCAGTTAATCAGGCACTACCTGGTGCAGAAATTGAATCTGGGAGCTGTTTAAAGGCAGTGTGGATTGTTATGGAAAAATGCAATGCTTGGAAGGAATGACAAATGCACTTTGGATGATAAAGGACTTCTGAGTTCAGCAGCTGCTGCGTTTTTGGGATTAAGAGTCCAGCTATGACCTCAATAGAGGTGATGGAGAAGGATGGGAGCTCCCCCTCACCAAAACTGCAGCTGATCTAGGGCAGACAGTGGTGACTGAATGGAGCAGGGAAATGTAGGGAAAAACAGCCAAGGGATGGGAGTGCTGAAATATCATCAGTTTGCTGAGAAGAAATCTCAGCTGGAAACCTCTTACTTAGTCACTAAAAGTTCATATTGGACCTAATCCAGTCACAGAATCCCAGACTGGTTTGGGTTGGAGGGGACCTTAAATCCCATCCAGTCCCCTGGACAGGGACACCTCCCACTGTCCCAGGCTGCTCCAAGCCCTGTCCAGCCTGGCCTTGGGCACTGCCAGGGATCCAGGGACAGCCACAGCTTCTCTGGACATCACTCCTACAATTCCCTTTGGTCTCAAGACTAATTCCATAGCCTGCTTTGGAGCTGCTGCTTGCTCTGTGTGTTTTCAATCCAAGGTGACCCTTGACTCAGGTGTCCCAGACCTGCTGGAGAAGTCTCGTGCTGTCCGTCAGGCCAAGGACGAGAGGACCTTCCACATCTTCTACCAGCTCCTGGCTGGAGCAGGAGAGCACCTCAAGTGTAAGCTGGGAATCCCAGTTTCAAACCTGTTGTTTGGGTGCTGCATTTGTTGTTTCAGTGGGACAGGGTGGGTTGGAATTATTTATTGGTTGTGAATGGTGGGTTTAAAAGGAGAGGCCAGGTAGCTTTGCTCTGAAAAGCTCCTGTGTTTTATCAGATGTGCTGGGGAGCCACTCTGGCTTTTCAAGCCAATGTCTGCTCCATGCCAAAGCCCAGTTTGGGCAGGGTCTGGCTGGGAGTCCCTGGGTTGGATCTGCAAAGACCCCAGCTAAAAACAGTCAGCCCTGGTCAGCAGAGGCAGCTCCATCTCCCCCAGCCTGCAGAGAAATTTAACCCAAACTTAGTGAAACCCTGGGGCTTTCTTGGAGCCACTGCAGTGCTGGCTGGTTATCTCAACTCTGTTTGGGTTTTTTCCCCCCTCCTTGGGAATGTCTGGTAGGTTGTGATAAGTGAAATTAATATGTACAGACTTCAGGGAATTGATCCACTCCTCCTGTATGAGATAAACTGGTGTTCAACATCCTTGATGTGATCATCAATCCCTAACTAACTCCATGTCTGCCTGGGCCTGTTACCTTTCAGTAGAGATCTTCCTTTTGGGATATTCCAGATGGGGTTTGAGATGATCCTGGATCTGGGCAATGTTCTGTGGGCTGGTTTAATGCATTAAGGAGCTCATGGAGGTTGCTGCAGAGAGAGAGTCTGAGTCTGGTCTCAGCTTGGGAGGTGCTCTTGTATTTTTAGGGTTTCAGAAGCTGCTGTCCTGGCTTGTAGCCACATCTGAGGAACTGATTTCCTAAAGCAGAGCTGGGGAACTGAGTGAGAACAGAGCACGGGTGGGTGTGAACAGCATTTCTGAGCTTATTTTTCTGTCTCTTCCTTTTCCCCCCAACACAGCTGACCTGCTGCTGGAAGGATTTAACAATTACAGATTTTTATCCAATGGCTACATCCCCATCCCTGGGCAGCAAGACAAGGATAACTTCCAAGAGACAATGGAAGCCATGCACATCATGGGCTTTTCACACGATGAGATCCTGTGTAAGTTCTGGAGCCTCTGGAATTTTCAGTGTCCTCTTCTCTCTTACACACACACACACACACACACACACACAGAGCCGATTTTATGCCACCAAATTCAATGTTGCTTCAGTGTCTTTGACAGCCTGAAGAAAATGTTTGCTTAATTCCAACTGGAGTTGAATTCAAGCCATTTGCCCAAAAAGCACAGTACAAACTGTATTTCCTCCCTGAACTTCTTGGAACTTGGAAGGAAAGTGACACAAGTAGAATTTGTTCAGCTGAGCCCTCTGCAATGAAACTGATGCACATCTTTTGTTATCACAGCAATGCTGAAAGTGGTGTCCTCAGTGCTGCAATTCGGAAACATTTCCTTTAAGAAGGAGAGGAACACAGATCAGGCCTCCATGCCAGAGAACACTGGTGAGTTGCTCATGTCTGGAGGGTGTTTTTTGCCTTGTGCTGAGTCCTCCTCTCCCCTTTGTCCAGTGCACATTTTGGCAAGCCCAGAGCAGTGCTGAGCATCCCTGGGAGTGCTCTGGGCCAAAATGAGGCCAGGCCTGGGCTGATGGCACCAACAGGCAACTCCTAAACCTCTCCTCTTCCATCTCCTCCTGCAGACAAATGCAAGTGTCCATCAGGGGAATTTATGCTGTTTGCATTGCTGCTAAGCTGAACAAGTATTTTGGTTGTAATCTTGTTTATTGCTCTCTCCAAAGACTTAAGCCCTAGGAAGAAGTTCATGCTTAAATCAGTTTGTTTTCTTTGGTTGCTGAGAGAGGTTTTGTTGCCAATGATAAGAGCCCTGGAGCCAAGCACAACTTCCATGGTGCAGTGGCTGAAGGCAGGAATGCTGCATTTGGAACAGGCTCATTCTGGAGTGTCCTGGCAGTGTGGCTGACACTGAATTTATCAGTGCCTGCAATACAATCAGCATTCTGAAGGATTTATTTCTTCCCCCACCCTGTGCTGAGGCACATTTGAGGTTTTTATTTAGTACTTTCCAGTGCTTTCATGGAAAGACAATTTGGAGAGCTGACATCAGTGGGAAGAGCAGTGGGAACCACCATTCCCAGGAGCTGCTGCACATGGACAGCTCAGATTCTTGTCTGGGTCTCATTTGTAACTGTCCCAAATTGCTGAGCACGTGGGTCCCCCTTGCAGTGCCCAAAATTGTCCTTTCTGAGGGCAGTGGCTGCTGCAGGTAGGGCTTAAAGGTCAGTAGTTACTGACCTGGATTTTGGCATTTTTTGTGGTGCACTGAGGAGAAAAGATGAGTGAGGGGTTAATTTTTTTGGCTTTTCCTGCTGGTTTAGAGAACCCACCTGAGTCCTTGTCCATGTGGAAGGTGGGATGTGGAAAGATACAGGTGATTCTTGACTATCTTGACTTTTGGTTGCATTGCCATTGGTTTTTAGACATCAATTCTGAATTACAACACTGGCTGTAAATAAATTGATACTCTTGGGTATTTACAATACTGGGTATAAAATTCTGACTTCTAAAGCCAAAAGGATGAAAAGCTCAGATCACAGTTAAAGCACATTTATGTCCTCTTGTATTTCAAAATTTGGTTATGTGGTCTATGTTACTGCATTTTTCTGAAGAAAAGGAGTGAACTGATCTCTCTTTTCTTGTCACATCTCATTGTGAGGGGTTTCCCTGCATCCTCTGAAGAAATCAGTGTCCTGATAGGGGCTGCCCTTGCTCAGAGGCTGAGTGTGATGCAGGTCAGGTGGTGTCCCTGGGATGGGAAGGAGTTTGTGTGGGCAGAGGAGATGGGAACCAATTCAAAGAACATGGGAAGCAAATCCTCCCCTAGAGATGGTAAATTTAGATAAACAAATGCTGGGTTCAAGTGCAGATACCAGAGAAGCCACAGAACCTTTGTGGGTTAGGAGGATGGAGAAGCTGCACTTGGAGAATCTTTTAATTCTCCCCAGGTTGGGAAGGAACCTCTCTGCTGAGAGGGCAGGAGTTCAAAGCAATCTCAGAAAGTTCATGTTCACCTCTGACAGGAGCTCCTCTGTGTCCTGGCTTTGTAATTAATTCAGAATTTTCTATCCAAACCCCAGCAGTAATAAAACATGAGTCAGGACAGTCAGGGTTCTCTCCAGTCACACCTTTTAAAGGCCCTTTCTCTTGACAAACAAACAAGGAGCAGGGGTTGGAACTGGGTGATATTTAAGGTCCCTTCCACCAGGAGCCATCCTCTGATCCTCAGATGAATTATGGTTATTTTAAAGTGCAAGATGAATCCAGCTGAGATGGNTTTGTTTGTTTGTTTTAAAGATCCTGAAGCATTTTTTACTTGACCCCTGAGGTTGTGAGTTTTGTCAGATGTGCTGGTGCATATTTTTATACTCAGAGCTCTGGAATGCTCCTGTTTGTAGCTGAAGTGAAAGGAGTGCTCAGTTTGTGACACTCCCCTAATTCCACTGGTTGTGTGTCAGGTCATGAACCTTTCTAGCAAATATATGACCAGACAGATCTCAACATTAAAGAGCAATAATAGTATTTTTAGTACTAAAGAAAAAAATAACGCAGCAGAAACTCTCATATATTATTATGAAAATATTTTCTCCAGTGCTGATTTGAAAAAACCAACTTTTTATTTTCATTGTGACAGTAAAAGAAGCTGTCAGATGATAAAGATAAGGGGCCAAGTACTCACTGGGTGGTGTAGAGAGCTTCCTGCTAAAGGGCAACACTTCCCTGGACCTAAAAATACCTTGGGTGTCATTGTCATTTTTAGAAGTGTGGAATCACAACCACCCAACCTCCTGGGCCACGTGTTTAGGGAAGGGATTGATGCAACAGGAGTCTGTAGGGCTGGTGTGGGTAAAGCAATATTTAAATAATGCAGTGACATCAGGAGAGTTCTGCTGTTACACTGCACTGATGCCTGTGGTGTTATTCTGTGTAAAATATTTGGAATCCCAGACTGGTTTGGGTTGGGAGGGACCCTAAAGATAATCCCAGTCCCATCTCCTGCCATGGCAGGGACACCTCCCACTGTCCCAGGCTGCTCCAAGCCCTGTCCAGCCTGACCTTGGGCACTGCCAGGGATGGGGAATCCTCAGCTCCCTGGACAATGTGCCAGATCCCAGTTTTGTGCTGGCACAGCTGCCTACATTAAACCAGTTTTTAACCACCTTTAGGGTGATGGATTTGATGTGTGATGCCCTCAGACTGTCCTTTCTTGCTGGGGATGAACAAAGAGATGTGTTCCCTTTGAAAGTAACTAAATGAGTGCTTGTGTTAATGAGCTGCACCCCACGAAATCCCAGGGACATCCAGCTGTGTCCCTCTTGGGGACAGAGCCCCTGAGGCTGGGCACTGNAGGAGCCATCCTCTGATCCTCAGATGAATTATGGTTATTTTAAAGTGCAAGATGAATCCAGCTGAGATGGAGTGACCCAGTCCTACCCTTAGAGGTGACAGTTTGGACTTGGAAGTGGCATCATTAATAATTACATATATATATATATATAAAATTATATCATNCTCCTGTTTGTAGCTGAAGTGAAAGGAGTGCTCAGTTTGTGACACTCCCCTAATTCCACTGGTTGTGTGTCAGGTCATGAACCTTTCTAGCAAATATATGACCAGACAGATCTCAACATTAAAGAGCAATAATAGTATTTTTAGTACTAAAGAAAAAAATAACGCAGCAGAAACTCTCATATATTATTATGAAAATATTTTCTCCAGTGCTGATTTGAAAAAACCAACTTTTTATTTTCATTGTGACAGTAAAAGAAGCTGTCAGATGATAAAGATAAGGGGCCAAGTACTCACTGGGTGGTGTAGAGAGCTTCCTGCTAAAGGGCAACACTTCCCTGGACCTAAAAATACCTTGGGTGTCATTGTCATTTTTAGAAGTGTGGAATCACAACCACCCAACCTCCTGGGCCACGTGTTTAGGGAAGGGATTGATGCAACAGGAGTCTGTAGGGCTGGTGTGGGTAAAGCAATATTTAAATAATGCAGTGACATCAGGAGAGTTCTGCTGTTACACTGCACTGATGCCTGTGGTGTTATTCTGTGTAAAATATTTGGAATCCCAGACTGGTTTGGGTTGGGAGGGACCCTAAAGATAATCCCAGTCCCATCTCCTGCCATGGCAGGGACACCTCCCACTGTCCCAGGCTGCTCCAAGCCCTGTCCAGCCTGACCTTGGGCACTGCCAGGGATGGGGAATCCTCAGCTCCCTGGACAATGTGCCAGATCCCAGTTTTGTGCTGGCACAGCTGCCTACATTAAACCAGTTTTTAACCACCTTTAGGGTGATGGATTTGATGTGTGATGCCCTCAGACTGTCCTTTCTTGCTGGGGATGAACAAAGAGATGTGTTCCCTTTGAAAGTAACTAAATGAGTGCTTGTGTTAATGAGCTGCACCCCACGAAATCCCAGGGACATCCAGCTGTGTCCCTCTTGGGGACAGAGCCCCTGAGGCTGGGCACTGTCCCGGGCCACACCTGCAGCTCCTGAGATGCCAGCTGGCCCTGGCAGCCCCGGTGAGGAGCTGCTGCTCCCAGGGCTCCGGGCAGGGTCTCAGTGCTCCCTCCCTTTGTCCCTTTGTCCCTTGCAGTCGCACAGAAGCTCTGCCACCTGCTGGGGATGAACGTCATGGAGTTCACCCGTGCCATCCTCACCCCCCGCATCAAAGTGGGCAGGGACTACGTCCAGAAAGCCCAGACCAAAGAACAGGTGAGCTTTAAAAGGTGCTTTAAAGATCAAGTGCAGCGGCCTCATCCTCATTAGCTCCTAACAAAGAAAATTGGCATTGAGTGTTTGCTGCTCTGCGTGAGCTTTACTGTCTTGGTGAAATGTTCTTATATGGTAAAAATCAGTGGTAGAATAGAAGAAACCTTTCCCTTTCCTTGAGTCTCTCCTGGTTTCATCCTTTCATGTTGTGACATTATCAAATACTTGGAGACCTTTTGTTTTTATGGAACACTTTAGAAAGAAATTCTTCTTAACATTGATCAAACTCCAAACTCTTCCTACTGCTTGTTTTCATTCCTCACTGGTATTAACTCCATCCAGCTTCTCCTTTTACTGAGTTATTTGTGATAACATCCGTGTCTGTGTCCTTTTGATGGCTTTTCCAGGGTAAATAAATCTCCCTGTTTGGGTTTCCAGGCAGACTTTGCAGTGGAAGCTCTGGCAAAGGCCACCTACGAGCGCCTGTTCCGCTGGCTCGTCCACCGCATCAACAAAGCCTTGGACAGGACCAAACGTCAGGGAGCCTCCTTCATTGGAATCCTGGATATTGCTGGCTTTGAAATCTTCGAGGTACTTGGAAATATCCCTGCTCAGGGTTTTCCTTTTCCCTGTTTTTGTGGGATCAGGACACGCTGCCGAGGCACCAAAAGCTGCGTGTTCCGAGCTTGCACGAGGGGTTTGTTTGGGGTGTACAAAGGCTTTGACAGCCCAAAATTACAGTCATTATTTAGCCTTTAATCATTCTTTAATATGTGATGGTTGTTCCTACTATAATTTATGCAGTGGAGATTTGTATAATTGCTTTCCATTTCTCTCTACGTTGTATTTGAACTTAGCAGGGTTTCGGAGAATTTCCTTATAAAGTCAAATTTTTGACTCCCAGATCTGTGGTATCTTGTCACTGACTCATTCTTGAATGCTGATGTTATTCTTGTAGCTGAACTCCTTTGAGCAGCTCTGCATTAACTACACCAATGAGAAGCTGCAGCAATTATTCAACCACACCATGTTTATCCTGGAGCAAGAGGAATATCAGCGAGAGGGGATCGAGTGGAACTTCATTGATTTTGGCCTGGACCTACAGCCTTGCATTGACTTAATTGAAAGACCTGTAAGTTTACACAGGAATAAAGCTCTGAGGAGGAGAGCTTGGAGTGCTGAGTGTGTCTTTTGCTGCCTGCAAATGAGACATTTCTTGTGGAGCTGTCATTAAAAGGGAATTAACTGGAATGCTGAAATTCAAATCTAAAATGCCGTGTATTGTTAATAAAAGGATTTATCCAGAGGGGATTTTCCCCTTATGTCAGTGTAAAACACTTGAGCTCAAGATATGAAGCTGCTACTTTTATACCTTTTTCCCTGCTACTAATGAAGTCATTAATCCTGTCATTGTCATTAAACTGTGCCAGTGTGGTGTAGGAGCTTTGGGACTCAGGTAGAAAGTTTTTCCAAGACTTTTGGTAGACTTCCTTCATTTGAAATCATTTTGGACTACCTGTATTGTGATGTTCAGTGGTGTGTTGGAAATATTAAACCTTTAAATATGGATATATAGATATAAAAAACATAAACACATTATCAAACTGCATTTCAGGCAAATCCTCCTGGTGTGCTGGCATTGCTGGATGAAGAATGCTGGTTCCCTAAAGCTACTGACAAGACATTTGTGGAAAAACTGGTCCAAGAGCAAGGAACTCATTCCAAGTTCCAAAAGCCAAGACAACTAAAGGACAAAGCAGACTTCTGCATTATTCACTATGCAGGGAAGGTAAGGGTTCAACATTAAATTCTTGTTTGGGGAAAGAACTCTGCTTTCCTTCCAAAGCCTGGATGCAGAAATAGACAGCTTTTGCCTTGGTTGAAGCAAAACCCTGCTAATCTGCACAGAGATTTTGTTGGATTTAGGGAATTTTAGGGCTCCCTGGGTTAGGATGAAACTCAGGTTGGTATCAATGAGTTTTTAGCTGCTGAGCTGGGGTTTATTTGGAAACCACAGGTTTGGCTCTTTAAAGTTAAGAGCTTTGTTTTCTTTATAGAACCAAGTGTTTAAATGTAAATACTGTAGAGAAATTTAAAAAATTCATGCTGCAGCACATCCTTAATTTACCCTCCAGTAATTTAGATAAAGTAATTGGTATCTATCCCAGAGCTGGTTTTACATCTTCACAGAGAAGTTTTATTTTGGCAATAAACTGGGCAGTAAATGAACACCCAGCTGTCAGTAAGCAAGAAGTCGGATTGCTGAATTAAAAAAAAAACCTCCCATTTACTCTTTCAAAAGAATAACAAACTTTTGTGGCCCTTTGGACTGTTCTAGGGAGGCTCAGCAAGCAAATGTGACCACCCAGGGTTGGTATGGGCAGGCAGGGTTGGACTCTGAGCTTGGAGGTCTTTTCCAGCCTTTGTAATTTTGTGATTCTGAGCATTGACAGTGAGAGGAACACACCACTGCTGTTTGATGCTGATAAACAGAAACCCAAAGCTGGTTTTCCTCTGAGCCTGTTCCCCCTGGCTGCTCTGCAGGTGGACTACAAAGCAGATGAGTGGCTGATGAAGAACATGGACCCCCTAAACGACAACGTGGCCACGCTCCTGCACCAGTCCTCAGACAAATTCGTGGCTGAGCTTTGGAAGGATGGTAAGAGATCTCTGAGCACACATTGTTGGTGATTTCACCTTGCTTGATGAGTTGTTTGGGTTTTTTTTTTTTTTTGTGCTTGTTACTTCCTCACTCTCCACTCCTCCATTGTAAATATCTACAGCGTTTTCTCTCTGATTTAGTGCCCAAAGTACACCAAGGAAGCTGAGTTGCACCTCTGGTCCTTTGCACATGTACCATTTCTGAGTAGCTGCTTCTCATGTTCATTACTGGGACTGATACTCACTTATTACTTGTTTCTCTGTGTCCAGTTTCATGTGGAATCTTGTCCAAAAGTCTGGGTTGGGACTTGCTGCAGTGGAGTCCTGAGTGTGAACAGCTGTAGTGGTTCTTGCTGTTGGTAAAACACTGTAAATTTTGTCTCCTGTGAGCACCAGCACAGTTATTTCCTGTGCAGTGGTGGGTGGTACTCTGGAAATCCTCATCTCCTGAAATGAATTGCATTAACAGTCATAGCAGTGGGAGATACTGCACATTAAAATAAATCCTGTTTGAGCTGTGCACTGCTGCTCAGCCAGGTTACCTGCACATCACCTGAAAGTATTTATCAGTACTTTTATCAAATGACTTCAAGAAGCAGAAATAGCTACATAAATACTTAGAAGGGACATTTCTATTCTGGTTTCTAACATCTCAGTCTCTTGATTAGAGTGTATTTACATGTCACAGGATATAGACCCTGTAGTTTGTTACTTGAGGAGGAAATGAAGCTTGTGATGTAGATGGTGCTGGAGGTTAATGTTGAGTTTCCCTCTTGGGGCAGCCACAGAGAGCAGCTTTAATGAATCTGTAAAGAACTTTTTGGTTGGGGAACTGCTCCTTTCCCTTGGAGGACATACACAGAGCAAATGTTTTGGTCCAAATCCTCAAACCCTGTTCCCACAGACAGTTGAAATGTGCATGGCATATGTTGTGGCCTAACTGCTTTTGTAGCACAGTGAAGTGTGTTTGCAATTGATGAACCTGCTGTTTTTACTAACTCAAGTGTCTTGTGTATCTGCTCTTCTGTCTTTCTGTTTCTGCTGTTTCTCTGCCTTAGAGATTCAGAATATTCAGAGAGCCTGTTTCTATGACAGTATTTCTGGTCTTCATGAGCCACCAGGTGAATGGATATAAAACAATAGGCCTACTAAAGGCAGGGCTGTTGTACCTCCAGGAGAACCATTTTTGCTCGTAGGCTTGCATGAACTTCTCATTTCATGCTGAATTTAAGTAAAACCCCCTCCCAGCCCTGTGGGGCCCCCAGTGCATTCCTGTCCAGCTGCTGCTGCACACACACAAAGCATCTCCAGTTATGCATTGCAGATGGAAAGGTTTGTTGCTTCCTGGTTCCATGAGGAGATGTAGAATTGCCTCTAAGTGACAATTCTGGTAGCTCCAAGCATTTGAGAGAATGCAAAAGCTTTGTAACACTATCAAGCTTCTTTCTGCAGTCCAACATTGACAAAACTCTGGGATGTTTTAGGACGTGGCTGTGTCATTTTGGGAGGAGAGCTCGAGAATGTTTTGAAGTATCAGGCTGAGTGCTGCAGTTTTAGTGGGGGTAGAAAGTGAAATAAACTTCTTCCAGCCTTGTTGGAATTGTTCTTTTATTTAAAAACCTCTTCATTTTAATATTTGTATAAGCTGCAGATGTTTTTTGGGGGTATTGAGAAATCAAGAAATGCACTTGGAGTGTCTTCAAAGATGTTTAGATATTTAATTCAACCTACTCATCCTTCTTGAATTTCTGACCCCAACTTTAGAAACACATGGATGTGAAGGTTGTGCCTTCAGGTTTTGGGTTTATCTTTCCCTGCTCCTGATACATCCCATCCCTGAGGAAATCAGTGGTGTTCCTAAAGGAATTCCTGGAGAGCTTTTATCCAGGGGCTTTAGCCCCAGTCATGCAGTTCCACGTTTGTTTTAAACCTTTAGGCAAAGCTTGCACTTAACTCCAATAATCCAGTTTGAAATATAAATCATCCTCCTGGAGCTGGAGCGCAGAGGGGAGCAAACCAAAACTCTGCAAGATCAGATCTGTTTGCCAAATTGTAGGAAATACATGGTGAAAAAAATCTGAGTGGTTGCCCTTAGTGGTGCCTGGTGGGTGCAGGTTTCTAATATTGACAATTATTTCATCCTCTGTAAAACTGACTCCCTGTAATCTCTATCCCATGTCTGATTTGGGACAGAATTCTGCTTCAAAACAAACATTTGGGGTATGACCTTATAAACACTTTGTCACCTACTTATTTCTCTAACTTCAGTAAGTTTAGTTCTTGTGTTCAAAACCCTGTGGAGGATCTGGGCTCTGCTCTACATGCAGGACTTAAAACTGATTATTCAAATGTGCTGCCCTGTGTTTCTCTGCTTTTAACTTTTTTTCATAGACCTTTGACCAGTTGAGTACAAGGAAGAAATGAAATAGTGTCACTTATTTGTCAGATAATTCTGGCAGCAAGGCATAATTCCCTCTGCTTTGGTTTAAATGAATTTGAAGATGATATGACAAAATTGAAGCTGTAGCCTACAAATAGTTGCTTGTTTCTGGCTGGCCAGCTTGGATTTCATGGGGAACCCACAAATGTTGGGATTTGCTCAGTCTTGAGGAGCAGCAGCTGTAATTATTGAGGTGTTAAGCCACCTGTGTATTTTTTAGTGTACTGTTTAGTTTAAATAATTCTTGTCATACACATGGAATCACCTTCAAGGTTTTAATGATGGCAGCCACATTTCTAATTGTGCTTCTGAAAAACAAACCCTTGAGACCCTTACCCAAAATGTTCAGAAAAAGCAAAGAAAAATCTCTATTGTGATGCTTTATGGCAGCTTGGAAGTGCTTTAGTGTGGAGTTTTCCTGTTTGAAACTTGTCTTTTTGTTAGGGAGGTCTTTGCAGGTGTATTTCAAAATGGGAAGAACTCTTCCAAATAGCAGAAGTCTGGCAGATACTTTTCCCCTTTTGTCACTGAAATAACACAATTTCCAACTCTCCTGTAAATTTCTATTAAAACATGAATTCAACTCAGGTTTAATCTTTATCACTGTCATACGGGACTCTTCATTTTAAGCCCCCATGCACAGCTGTGTAACCCCAAATGTTCAGCCCAGAAATGCTGTGCACTGTAAGAACTCAGATTTCAGAAAGCTGCCTGGAAAAGGGGGCATTTCCATCTCTATAAAGTTGACGTAAATACAGAAAAACGACTTTACTGGTCATGTAGAACTGCAAGGAAAGAGCTGGATATTTCAGCCTGTACCTCCTGAAGCTACACTCTTGTGCTGGATGAGTTTGTGGCTTTTGGTCCCCCGAGCTTGTGCAGTGTCCCCGGCCCCCGCTGCGGCTGCCTCGCCCCGCCGGCCCTCCCGGCATTGTCCCCGAGCTTCTGCTGCCACTGCCACTCCTGTGCCACCTGCCAGCCTGCCAGCCCCGGGGGCCACTCAGCCCTTCCCTCTCATCCCCACCAGTGGATCGCATCGTGGGGCTGGACCAGGTCACGGGGATCACCGAGACAGCTTTTGGCTCTGCCTACAAGACCAAGAAGGGGATGTTCCGCACCGTGGGCCAGCTCTACAAGGAGTCCCTGACCAAGCTGATGGCCACGCTCCGCAACACCAACCCCAACTTCGTGCGCTGCATCATCCCCAACCACGAGAAGAGGGTAAGGGGCTGCAGGCCACTGCTCAGTCCTGCTGCTCGTTAGTTTTCACCCACACTTAATTGCTGCATCCTGTCTGGCCGTTCTTTCTCCAGGCACGATGTGATTGTCACCGTTGTGACGCTGACAGAATTCCCTGCACGTCCCCTCATTGGCACAGTTGGCTCTGGAGAGGAGCCTGAAAAGCTGCAAGTGCAGTTTGTCGTGAATATCAATTATCCTTGTTTTTTGTTTTGTTTTGTTTTGTTTTGTCCAGGCTGGAAAACTGGACCCACATCTGGTTCTAGATCAGCTCCGGTGCAACGGGGTTTTGGAAGGAATAAGGATCTGTCGGCAAGGATTCCCAAACAGGATTGTGTTCCAGGAATTCAGGCAGAGGTAACAGCAGCAACAGGCTTCTGAGTTCCTAGGAGCTAAAATTCCTTGTTAAATAATTGAAGATCCCACACTCCTCCCTCCTTCTCCAACCCAGCTCCAAGAAAGTCAAAACCTGATTGGAAGGCCGTGAACTTCAAGTATTTAACTACTGCTGTTTGTTCTAAAGACTGTAGGGAAGGGGAAACAATCCAAAATTGGCTGCTGGAAAAACTTCCTGGAGAAATTCCCTAGCTAGGCACTTGGTCACTGACATTTATACTATAAATTTATACTATAAATCACATTGCTTATTGTTGCATGTAAAGGTGGTTTTTTATTTGTTTTAAAGGTACGAGATCCTCACTCCCAATGCAATTCCCAAAGGTTTCATGGATGGTAAGCAAGCCTGTGAGCGTATGGTAAGTGTTTGCAGCTAAATATTGGAAAACATTGAAAAATTGCCCCAAATTATCCTATATTGGCGTAACAACAATGCCTTTGCCTGTCTGTTTAGATCAGAGCCTTGGAGCTGGACCCCAACTTGTACAGAATTGGACAGAGCAAGATCTTCTTCCGAGCTGGAGTCCTGGCACACCTGGAAGAAGAGCGGGATCTGAAGATCACGGACATCATCATCTTCTTCCAGGCGGTGTGCAGGGGGTACCTGGCCAGGAAGTGAGTGTGCTCTTGGGATTGGCTTTTTTGGGTCTCTCAAGCCTCTCTTGATAGGGAGCTGTGCATTCAAACTTTTATTTCAGGAGAGATTTTCTTGAGGAACTGTAGTTGTATCCTGGGTGTTAAGTGGGTTTTTGCCTGGGAAGAATTTGCACCTTCATTCCTTAACAAGATCTCTTTTCCTTGGTCTTGCCTTTGTGGCTCACACAGCTCTTTACAGTGGCTGCAGATTCCTTTGTCTCTCCTCCTGTCCCATTGGAGGTTCCTGGAAATACTCTGGCAAGCTGCTTTTTAAAAATTAAAGTGGCTAATCCATCCTGATTTTGTCTTTTTTAGAAAAAAGCCTGTAGAGGGTAAGAACAAACAGCATTTTTAATCATTGGAAATGCTGAATCCAGCTCTTGCTCTGACTATAGGAGCAAGAACTCATAAATTCAGTGTAGTTACTGAAACTTACAAATAAACCTATTTATGGGGTGCAAGTGTTGTAAGGTTGGGTAACCTAAAAATGAAATGATGGTCAACTTTATTTAACACAAACTTTTTTGCTTTGTCTTCAGGGCCTTTGCAAAGAAGCAGCAGCAGCTGAGTGCCCTGAAAATCCTGCAGAGGAATTGTGCTGCATATTTGAAGCTGAGGCACTGGCAGTGGTGGAGGGTCTTCACCAAGGTTCCTCCTGTTCTGTTCTGTTCTGTTCTGTTTTATTCACCTATAAATAGATGACTGCAGGGTCTCACATTTTCATTTCAAACCTTTGCAGGTGAAGCCTCTTCTTCAGGTCACTCGTCAGGAAGAAGAGCTTCAAGCCAAGGATGAGGAGCTGATGAAAGTGAAAGAAAAACAGACAAAAGTGGAGGCAGAACTTGAGGAAATGGAAAGGAAACATCAACAGGTTTGTGTGCAAGATCAGCTTTTGATATGAATTGTGCTCTGTCCCATGTGGGACAAAAGAGAATCAGGTGAGCTGATTCCCACTCTACTGGAATATGGAATAGGAAGACAAAGCTGTTCCTCCAGGGATGCAGAAACATTAACAAAACTAAACCTGATTTTGTGGCCTTTCCTGATTTACAGGAGAAATTCAGTGGCAGTGTCATTCTGTGCCTGGGCTGGGCAGGCTGTGGGCAAGCACTTGGGACAGCTCTACAGATTTGGTGGCCTTTTGTGATGGCAGAAATTTGGTGGATAAGGGAAGAGCAATTTCAGTCTCATCTACTTGGACTTTTTGGCACTGTCCCACATGGCATGCTGGTTTCCAGACTAGGGGCACAAGGAATTCATGGATGGACCCATCAGTGGATAAGGAATGGGGACACTCCAAGGGTGGCAGTCAGGGGCTCCATGCCCAGTAACAAGTGGCATCCTCAGGGATGGGCACTGGGACTGGCCAGAAGTTCCAGTGGCTCCCAGTGCCAGGATCTGCAGGGAGCAGTGCAGGAAATACTGCTGCAGCCAGAGCTGGTGTCCTCTGGGTGCTGCTAAAGCCTCTTCTGAAAGGTTTGGGATGTGGACAAGGGAGTCAGGAATTGGAGCAGAACGTGGCCTTTGAGTACCTTTGTAGCTGTCACAGGTGCAATCTCTCAGCAGAGGCTTTGAAGTGTCATTTTTAAGGCTTTGCTGCCTTTTGCATTTGCAGGTTCTGGAGGAGAAGAACATCCTTGCAGAGCAGCTCCAGGCTGAGACAGAGCTCTTTGCAGAGGCTGAGGAGATGAGGGCTCGCCTGGCTGCCAAAAAGCAGGAATTGGAAGAAATTCTCCATGATTTGGAGTCCAGGGTTGAGGAGGAGGAGGAAAGAAACCAAATATTGCAGAATGAGAAGAAGAAAATGCAGGGTCATATCCAGGTATGGTTCTCAGTGACTGGAGATGGAGAAGTAGGGTGGGGAAGCTCCCTCAGCATCTCTGCAGCACAGAGGAATTTGGCTCCTAAGTAGAATAAGATGAAGTTTTTTCTCTTCTCTCCCTGTATTCAGTGTGATGAGCTTTGTGTGAAATGTTCCTTTTTGACTGAAATCCAGTGAACATCATGAAGAATATTTCTTATTTGACTTTACCAAGAAATGTCTTTTCCTCCAAGTTACCTGGTTGAGATTGTTTTTGAAAATCAGATTATTTAGATGCTTCCTTTTAAGTAATGGTGTCCCTGAAAAAGGGAGTAACTGAGAACTTACTTTTCAAAATATTAAAAGCAATTGAAATAAACTCCACTTCTCACAGCTTTTGATGCATTTTCATAAATGTCCATTAATCGTATTTAAATGAGTCATATTTAAACCCACCAATGACCATCAGAAACAGAGTGCATTATTGCTTTTTAACTCTTTGTGCCAATAACTGAACAGTCTCAGTGACATTGAAATAAGGAGAGCTGTTTCCTGTGGAATCTCTTCCCAGATCCTGGCATTTTCCCACCAGGTGCCCCTCTGAGGTCCAGTGAGCTGGGAAGTCTCTGACATAAAAAGCCTGATCTGATTTGGTTGTCATTTATGACAGAATTTTTATTGTATAGTTGGAATTAGGAAGGTGAATGTCTGTGGCAGTGTGTGTTTCCTAGACAGCACATTTCACCCAAAGCTGGAAATCAGAGCATCAGAAATTCCATGTGTATCCCATGGCCCTTCATTTCCTTACCAGATCATTGATCCTGTAAATGATTCTAACAAAGCAGATGTGGGTTTAGTGAGTGTTTGGGCCTTTTTGAAATAACACATCTTTGCACTAAGTTAAAAAGAACCAACATGTTAGCACATGGATAACCTGGAAAATGCAAGGATGCAGCTGTCTCTCTTGCCAGGACCTGGAGGAACAGCTTGATGAGGAGGAGGGGGCTCGGCAGAAGCTGCAGCTTGAAAAAGTGACAGCTGAAGCAAAGATCAAGAAGATGGAGGAGGAGATCCTGCTGTTGGAGGACCAAAATTCCAAATTTCTGAAGGTGAGAGCAGCATGCAGGTTGGAGATGCCAAGGGACAGGTCCCAAAGCTGCTGTCACAGGATCTGGGACATTGGCACCTGGACACTTGTGGGGTGTGAGCAGGGCAAAGCTCAGACACTGGAGATGACATTCCAGAGGGAGCTTGTCCTGCTCTCTTCCCATTTTCGTGACTCTTCCCAAATCTCAGAGCTGGAAAAGCTGTTTATAGCTGCCATTGTTCTCTGCAGACAGATTTCCAAATGCTGTCCTAAAGCCAGGCCTGCTGTGTGCTGAATTTCAGGTCTCTCTTGGAAAATTGTTCATATTTCCAAACAATTACAATTGATCCTTAATACTGACAATCACTTGAAATTAAATCTATATTAGAAACAAAATCTGTAATAGAATCTGGTGCTCTGACACCCCCCCACCACGGGTTTTGTACATTCCTTTATTGGCATTGCTTAGGGACTCTTCAAGTTGAGTTTAAGTTATTTTTCCTCCCCTTTCCCCTCCCCAGGAAAAGAAGCTGATGGAGGATCGGATTGCTGAGTGCTCTTCTCAGCTGGCTGAAGAAGAAGAAAAAGCCAAAAACTTGGCCAAACTGAAGAACAAGCAGGAAATGATGATCACTGATTTGGAAGGTTTGTTGTGCCTGGAATGGCCTGGGAACAGGCTGGAGGTGCTGCCAGGAGGGAATGGATCTCCTGGGCCAGGGCTGCAGTGGCTGCTCAGCCTGTGCAGTGTAACCTGAGCTGTGGATGCTCCAGAGCTGCTCCTCCAGCCAATTCCTGAAGGAAATCTGTGTCTCTTGCAAGCCTTGTTGCATCTGGCTGCTCACTCCCTCTCCTGTTGGACTTGTCAGGTTTTCATTTCTGAGAATCCATTTCCTTTCTAGACACACTCAGAAATTCCTGCTCTTGCCTGTATCCATTAGTACCAAGGGAAAACATCCTGGCTCCTGGGAAGTTTCTCCCACTTCTTTCCATAACACCAGAGCAATGTATTCCTGTAGGAATAGCAGCAGGCACTCTTCAGGCTTCCAGGATTGTTTTTTAAATCAGCAAATCTCAATTTTTTTTTTGCTTTTATCTGCATTATATTTATAGATATACTTTATTTTATAGTGCTTTATTTTGACTGAGCAGCCTGGTTTGGTGGAATGTGTCCTGTCCAAGGCAGGGGTTGGAATGAGCTGAGCTTTAAGGTCCCTTCCAACCCAAACCATGCCATGATTCCATCTAAAATGGTTCCATTTATTTCTGATTGTTCTGCCAGTGTTGTCACAAGCTAAACCTGCCCCATAATAAACCTTTCTTAATTTAATTTTTTTTTAATTACTATAGATACTGTGCAACATTAATGAGCTGCCAAGTCAAAGTTGCAAAATAATAGAGAAAGTTGCTCTCTGTGCCCTAATTTGGGAATTGTTCTTGCACTTGATGTGTCGTGGCCTGTCTTGCTACATATTTTCAGGCTGATGTGCTTCTGGAAGAATATCAGAGTTTTACCTTATCTGTGTAGGAAGGTATTGAACTAACAGGGGGAGCAGTGATGGATGAATCTTGTCTTTAACAGTTGCATTCAGAGACCTTAAGATGGGTCTAAGTAAGCTTTACTCACTGGAAAATAATGCTGGAGTAGGTCTGTACTTAAATCAGGACTAGGAACCTGACAGATGTGTTTGGTTACAGAGCCATTCCAAGACTGATGACCTTAGAAGTGGAAATTAAAGCTTATATTTAAGGCACGCAATTTCTTGGCTAGGAAAGCAGAGTAAAATGATATTTACTCTTGGAGATGATTCAAGAAGCCATTAATGTCTCCCTGCTAGAGTTTTGGCACTGCTAGGCACTGATATTTGTGGAAAAAAAATTAATTCAGTTTGCTGTTAACTTTCTCAATTACAAAATTGGGTCTTGTGACACTGCTTTAACTGTCACTCACCAGGAACTTAATGTAAAAACAGAGGGAAAAGTACAATTCCTTTGGAATGTGGAACTGTTTGGAGAAAAGCAGTGTTACTTTAGGTTGTCTGGAAAATCCCAGATAGCCCAGGGTGGCTCTGAGAGGATTCTTGACCATGGCTCCCTTTCCATGTAGAAGATCCTGGTCCAGGAGGAGGCTCAGGAAGGGTGTGGGGAATTCTCTGCACTGAGGAGCCACAAAGTACTGGACAAGGGTAATAACCCTGTTATCACATGGAATTCTAAATTTATGCAGTGCCTTGAGACCTGTGCTGAGGCTCTGCTCTGCAAAACCTTCTGTGGCTGAGACCTGTTCCACCCCTGCCCATCAGCTGATGTGGGCAGCACAGCCAGGATCTGTCTTTATTCTGCCACCAGAATCAACTAAATGTGTTTGATTGCTGTGGCCCTGCAATGGGATGGTTGTCCCAAAGAGTTCCTTAGGGCAGGAGTATCCCAGCTACACAAATAAATTCCTGGGAGGGAGCTCTCAGGTTGCAGAGTTTTGCTACAATATTGATGGGCTGTGATTAAACAGCACAGATACTTGCAAAAAATGGTTTATTGAAATTTTCTCTAAGCTATGCTATTTTCCAGTAGACTTTTTGGAGTCTGGCCTAGCCCTGCCAAAGCCATGCAAGCCAGTATTTGTTCCAGTCCATAGTTTATCTTCTTTTTGAGTGTTGATGTCTGTAATTATCTGGCCTAACAGCTCAAGCTGCTCTGTTAGATCCCACTCCGTATTTTCTACCAAGATGTTTCTGTTGCCTCATCTCAAACTCTCCACAATTGTCACAGACTTTCCCCTGACTTTCTGACCAAATCATGCAATTCTCCTTTGCTATTTCATTTTTCTGCAGCCTGGAGAAAGAATTGAGGCAGCATAGATTAAACTTCCCACCCTTCCTGCCACCACAAACCCCCTGAGGGTGACAAAAGGAACAATTCCGTAGGAATTTAATTCTTTGTTTCCTTTAGAACGCTTAAAAAAGGAGGAGAAGACCCGTCAAGAGTTGGAAAAAGCTAAAAGAAAACTGGATGGGGAAACAACAGACCTGCAGGACCAAATAGCAGAGCTGCAAGCCCAGATTGAGGAGCTGAAGATCCAGCTGGCCAAGAAAGAGGAGGAGCTGCAGGCTGCTCTGGCCAGGTCAGGCTGGGACAAAGCTGCTCCCCCAAACTGCATTTTCACCTGGCTGCAGTCAGAGCTGGGAATGCTGCAATAGCAGCCAGTTCTGGAGCCCTGAGCTCTGCACAGACAGGATAAATTTAAAGGAATTCAGTGATCCCTCAGCATCCTTCTTTACCAACCTGCAAAAAGTTCTTTCATGTGGTATAACAGTGTTTGCACTCTGATTTTGGGAATTTTAGTCTCCCGAAATTCAGCCTCAGCAAGGAAAAATGTGTATTTCTCAGTGGGTCTTAAAGTGCTGGACAGGACAGACTTCACCTGGGTTTGTGTGTTACTCCTGCAGTCCCAGGTTATGCTGAAATAATCTGTATTTTTTAAGTATAATTTTACAGAAAGAGAAAATTCTACAGATGGAACATCTCTGGGGCAGTGTTGAGATCTACAAAATTGAAATATTTGACTGTAAATTAAAGCTTAACCATTCTGATAGTTCACCTTGGTGGGGTCTTGAGAGTAACTGTGGGGTTTTATCTGTGGTGTCTTTTATCCATCCCTGGAAGTGTCCAAGTTGGACAGGGCTTGGAGCAACCTGGGATAGTGGAAGGTGTCCCTGCCCATGGCAGGAGTGGGGATTTGATGATGTTCAAGGTCCCTTCCAACCCAACCATTCTATAATATTTTATATTTATTTTATTCTAGCGGAAAATTTAAGCTGTTTTTGTAGATAATTTAGGTAGATGGTTCTGAGAGGAGGTGAAATCCCATTAACTGTGGTGCCTGTTTGACAGAGGGGATGAGGAAGCAGTTCAGAAGAACAATGCTCTGAAAGTGATCAGGGAGCTGCAGGCTCAGATTGCAGAGCTCCAGGAGGATCTGGAGTCTGAGAAGGCATCAAGGAACAAGGCAGAAAAGCAGAAAAGGGATTTGAGTGAAGAGCTGGAGGCTTTAAAAACTGAACTGGAAGATACTTTGGATACCACAGCAGCACAGCAAGAGCTGAGGTAAGATCAGTCTGTGTAAGGAAACACCATTGAAATTCATCTTTAATTTACAAAAGACTGAAATGTTAATTTTTTGATGATCCTTTGTGCTTCCTCCAGGACAAAGCGAGAGCAGGAGGTGGCTGAGCTGAAGAAAGCAATTGAGGAGGAAACCAAAAACCATGAAGCCCAGATCCAGGAGATCAGGCAGAGGCATGCCACTGCCCTGGAGGAGCTCTCTGAACAACTTGAACAGGCCAAAAGGGTGAGAGGAAAATGAACTTTCTGCTTCAGGGTTTCTATAAATACCTTAGGTGGTGTGGGTCCTTCCAGGATACCTGAGCTGAGGTTTTCCATGATCACAGAGCTGAGCTGTCCTCTAAAAATGCATCACAATTGAGATTTATCATGGTGGTTTAGCAATATTGCAGCTATTCAGCAACACATCAGTGCTGTGTCCTCTGGTCTCCAGCACCAGAGCAGGCAGCAGGAGGCACAGGTGCATCACAGGGCTCCTGGTCTCGTTCAGAAGGAGAATTATTCAAAAAAAAGAAGTGTCTAGTTCTTGAAATTACAGCTGGGTCGTTGACAAATATGTGTGAGGACAGTTCATATCCTGTGGTGATGTTTTTGTATATTGGGAATACTGCACAAGCTTCCTAAGTGTTTTAAATTAAGTGAGAAATGTAGTGGTTAAACTGTGATTTTCACCAGCTTGGTTAACCTGAAAATCTTCTGCATGTCTTCTCCTTATTCAATAAATATTCTCAATAAAAGTATGAAAAGATGGAAAAATACCCTGCAATCTGAAACAAAGCTCCTGTGACAAGATGGTGTCAGCTCTGGTGCTCCATCAAGAATGACACTTAAACATCCCTTCTGCCAATTATTGCTTTTTTAAAGGCTTTTGACAAATATCAGTGTAGTGCTGAGGATTTCTTTGTTCTGCACTTCCAGGCTGCTCTGCCTACTCAAATCAGGGCAGCTTTGGTTCATATCTCTCCTTTTATTTCTGTGAGATGAGCCATGCTGATCTGTTAATGGGCACATTCCTTCCTCCTTGCAGTGCTACCAAAACTGACATTTCCAGAGCTGCCATCCCAGATCCTGCCTCTGCTGTTCCTCACTGTCACCTGTGGTGCCTGGGACAGCAGCAGCCTGAATTCACTCACCTTTTATGCCACACACAAAATGTTACACAGCAGCATCTTAAACACCCCACTCCCATCCTGCTGAGCACTTGGCTCCTCTCTGAACATTGAAACCTGATCTGCAGAATCACTTCTAGCAGAAAAGATATTGGAACAAAGCCTTGAATTTCTTTCCTTTTGTCTTTCCCAGTTCAAAGCAAACCTTGAAAAGAACAAGCAAGGCTTAGAGTCTGACAACAAGGAGCTGGCCTGTGAGGTGAAGGTGCTGCAGCAGGTCAAGGCAGAGTCTGAGCACAAGAGGAAGAAACTCGATGCTCAGGTGCAGGAGCTGACTGCAAAGGTGTCAGAAGGGGAGAGGCTCAGGGTGGAGCTGGCAGAGAAGGCAAACAAGCTGCAGGTAAGGCTCTGGGGATCCCAAAATCCTGGAGAACAGGCAAGGGGCTCGGAGTTGTAGCCATGTGCAGAAATGGCCTGTGGCTGATGTGGGAGGGGACCTCAGCAAGGGCTTGGTGGGGGCTCAGAGTGGTGATGTGCCTCAGGTGGGGACAGCTGTGACATCAATCCTGAACCTCCTGGGCTGGGGGAGAGTTCCAGTGGCTTTGAAGGATCCTTCCATCCTGGAGAGCAGATCCTGCAGGGAGCTCTGCATAGTTCAGCTGGAATTCAGGTTTTTGGCTTGGCTGTGGAATTGAGTAGATTGGGCTGAGCTTTTCCATAGGGATGAGCAAAGACTGATGGTGGCCACAGGTTTGCTTTGGTGCTCCAAGCTGGGAGTTAGGCAGGGAGGGGGTGCAAGCACAGGCCCATTGTTCTGGGAAATGGAGCAAACAGGCAAAATGCAGCCATTGCTGAGTTCTGAAGCACAGCCAGGAGGATTTTAGGTAAATCCAGCACTTCAGAAAGGGAATGGACCTGTTCTCTGTGGAGGAAGCTTTCAGGCTGTCTCTCACTGTATATAAAAGTAGTGTAGCCCAAAATAAGAATTTGGCACCTTGCAGTAACTTTTCCTCTTGCAGTAATCCTTTAAACCCAGCTGCCACCCTGATAATTCCTGAGTTAATGCTTCCATGAAACACATGGTTCTAGAACTAAAAACAGCATTAAAGTGTGGATGCAGGGATGAGAACAAAGTGCTGAATATCAGAGCTCAATAGCATAACTCTTGTTTTGTCACTGCACTTCAGGACTGACATTCAACTTCCATTTTGAAGCCAAACTTGAATGTTTTTAGCTTTGTCTCTCTGTGTTGGGCTCTGTGTTGCTGTATTTGCCATACCTGGAATGTGCTGAACTTTTGTGCAGTGCAGTTGCAGCTCCCAGAGGGATTTGGGCTGTGCTGTTACCTTTGGGCTGTTTGCTTTGCAGAATGAGCTGGACAATGTCTCCAGTCTCCTGGAGGAGGCAGAGAAGAAAGGCATCAAGTTTGCCAAGGATGCAGCCAGCTTGGAATCCCAGCTCCAGGATACCCAGGTGTGTGAGCAGCACAGCTGAGCTTGGCACTGGAGCTCTGCTCCTCAGGGGAATGCTGACTGCTAACAGAAAATACATTTTCATTCCTGCTGTGGAAAGTCCCCTGGGTAGAAGGTGAATTTCCTGTTCAGTCCAGTGAAATGGGATGGTTCAGCTACATGTGGAACCAAGTTTTCATTATCTGAGCTTCACTACCTGACAGTTGGTAGTTCTGTTTTATGTCTTTGTCTCTGAGGGAGATAAGAAACAAAAAACCCTTTCCAGGCAGAATTTCATGTCAATATCCTTGGCGTATATGAGGAACAATACCCTGTCTTTCACTGACAGCTTCAAATTCTTACAGCTGAAGTTCAAACTGTCAGGTTTTGGTTCTTAATTAAGAAAATGCAGCTTTCTGCAGATATTCATCACTTCAGTGTATTTTATCTTCCCTGTATAAAAGTTCTGATGGTGACCACTTAACTCTGAATAATGTTAGTCACAACTGGAGGGGTTTTTAAGGAGCAGGAGGGGGAAGAGGGGATGAGGGTTACACCTTTCATTACTTTGTTATGACAGAAGTTTCCACCTTTAAAGTGACCTTCATATTTAAACATTGCAGAAAACTTTGGGAGCATTGTACCATTGCAGCATTTGCTGCTCCATGTTCTTCACAGGTTGTTTAAAATAGGTGTTCTATGCTTGTCTGAGAAAACAAAAAAATGCATTTTGAAGGTGACTTTTGTGCTAGTTCCTTGAAAGGTGGAAAATTATCATCCATTAACTTCTAGAACATACTCTGGCATGGGTTCCCTGATTAGAAATCTGCTTTATGAAGGTTTAAATGTGCCCAAAATGAATGGTCAGTGGCTTTTTGAAAACCCAAACAACAGATGTCTTCATAAAGTAGGTCCTTGTCCCAAAATCTGAGGAAAAATAACCCTGGAACTGCCCATGAGGATCTGTGGGGGTTTCAGAGCACACTCAGCTCTGGCCATGCCTGTGTTCCAGGAGCTGCTCCAGGAGGAAACTCGCCAGAAGCTCAACCTCAGCAGCAGGATAAGGCAGCTGGAAGAGGAGAAGAACAACCTGCAAGAGCAGCAGGAGGAGGAAGAGGAGGCCAGGAAGAACCTGGAGAAGCAGATGCTGGCCCTGCAGGCCCAGGTGAGCTGCTGTGAGTGGCAGCACCTGTGTCAGGAGTGTCTCAGAGCTCTGGGGAACCCTGCATGTAACTTCCACAGGTGCTGGAGCAGATTTGGGAATAAAGTTTCCTGTGGTCTTTCTCTGTTGCAGTAATGGTGTGGTGGGAGGGCTTTGCCCTGCTGAGACCCTGGAAACTCCCAGTTTTTGTGTTAACATCTGCTCCTGCTTTTGCACATTCCCCCTTCTCCTGATGCACTGAGACTTCACTTTCTTCTATTGAATTCCAGTTGGCTGAGGCCAAGAAGAAGGTGGATGATGACCTGGGAACCATTGAAGGCCTGGAGGAGGTTAAGAAGAAGCTGTTGAAGGACATGGAGTCCCTAAGCCAGCGCCTGGAGGAGAAGGCTCTGGCTTATGACAAACTGGAAAAGACCAAGAACCGCTTGCAGCAGGAGCTGGATGACCTGATGGTGGATCTGGATCACCAGCGCCAGATTGTCTCCAACCTGGAGAAAAAGCAGAAGAAGTTTGATCAGGTACTCCAATCTCCTGTCATCTTCCTGGTTTTTTAGGATTTTTAGATGGCGTCTTGTTGAGCCTTGTCTAAGGGAGGGTCTGGGTGCTGTGCTGTTGTTCTTGATAAATCTGTGAGCAGCTGGCCTTTGTTAAGAGGAACTTGTCACTCCCAATTCTGTGAGCCAGATGCCATCTCTGAGGCTTGTTAGATCAAATAATCAGCTCTTCATATGCAAAAAGAGAATTATGCTGGAACAAAAACTTAGGAGTTTTATTGTAATCCCTCAAGGTAGACTAAAAAAAGGAGCTGAAGAGTGAAAGATGGAAATCATGTGAAACTTCCTTAGCGTTGATGAGTAGCTTGATTTCCTCCTCTCATCTCAGAGGAGCTGTAGCTGTTCCCTTCCTGGCACCTTGATCATGACAGAGGGACCAGACAACTTCTGAAGGCCAATTAAACCTAGAGCATGAACCTGAGTGAAACACCTGAGGCAGGAAGGACCTGATTGTGGAGCTTAGGAGATGGATTAATTGTTTGTTATGTTCAGATGCTGGCAGAAGAAAAGAACATTTCTGCCAGATATGCAGAGGAGCGAGACCGTGCTGAGGCAGAGGCCAGGGAGAAGGAAACCAAGGCCCTGTCCCTGGCCCGGGCCCTGGAGGAGGCCCTGGAAGCCAAGGAGGAATTTGAAAGGCAGAACAAGCAGCTGCGTGCAGATATGGAAGACCTGATGAGCTCCAAAGATGATGTGGGCAAAAATGTAAGTGTGGTTCCACACTGGGAATAACAGGGAAAGCTCCCTGGCTGGAGAAGGGTCTGTGCACAAGTACAGAACTTTCTGAAGCTGACCCAAAAATGCTGAAGGAATTAATGCCCAGAATAAGGGGTGGTCCTTGTTGACATCAGGCCTCTTCAAAAGCTGTGTTCTCACCTTCATGGAGATCCCAGGTATCAGTTTTATACTTTAGGATCAGTGGAGGTGGGACTGCAGTCAGCTAGAACTGGTTGGGTTGCTGCTGTGATAGATGGGGACAGCCACTTGGTTTTTTGTGTTGCTGGGTATATTTTTTGTGTATAAATGAGGGATAATGAGGATTTCTGGTACCTTTGGTCGAGCTGAGTTGCAGGGCATGGTTGAACCAAAGGCAGAGCAGAACTGAGGCCCTTCAGTGTCCTCCCTCCTGCACCCTGCTGAGGCAGCAGCAAAGGCCCCCTGCCCTGCCCTGATGGCCTTTGCTGTGTCACCGTGTCCCAGCCCCACATCATTACCCAAAAACCAGATCTGCCCTTCTGCCAGGGCTGGGTGAGGGGGGTGGGTGTGCTCTGACACCGTGGGGCCTCTGCTGCAGCCCACAGCTGCTGCTCTGGCTGCTGTGAGTCCCTGTCCAGCTCAGGGTGCCACCAGGCACTGCCCTGTCCTGCTGGGGGGGGACACTGCTGCTGTGGGACAGGCTCTGAGCACTGTTTGTGCCTTAGGTGCACGAGCTGGAGAAGTCCAAGAGAACCCTGGAGCAGCAGGTGGAGGAGATGAGGACCCAGCTGGAGGAGCTGGAAGATGAACTGCAGGCCACAGAAGATGCCAAACTCCGCCTGGAGGTGAACATGCAGGCCATGAAAGCCCAGTTTGACAGAGATCTGCAAGCCAGAGATGAGCAGAATGAGGAGAAGAAGAGGATGCTGGTGAAACAAGTACGTCTGTTTTACTTTGTGTTCTGGTCACAAGTGGAGGAGGGTCTTTTGCCAAAATTCTGGGCCTTCTGTGCTACCAGAAAAAACCAATTTTCTTTGCTTAAAGATTCCATCCTGTGGAAACCCCAAGCCATAGAATTTTTACAAACCATACAGAAGTTCTAGCTGAGGGTTGGCCACTGTCAGCAGCAGTGTCAGGTGGTGTTGGTGGCCTCCAAAACCACTCCACCAGTTGTTGCTGCCCGAGTATTCCCAGGACAGGGATAGCTCAGTTGCATTTTTAAGCCCATCCTGTTGGGTGTCCAGGAACAAATCCATGGGTGCTGAGGTAGACTCAAAAATCAAGTGAACAGTTTCCTAAGTGAAAATCATGGCAGAGCTTCCAGGTTTGCTGGGCTTGGGAATTCTGGGAACACAGAGATCAGAAGAGCCTCAAGAAATGCCTTTAGAGGTTCATGCTTGTAAAAGAAGATGGTTCTAAAATAACATTAAGTGTTGAGGAATAATCCAGCCAATATTTTAAGAATTATCCCAAGAAAACAAAACAGAGTCACCAATGTAGAGAGATCTTAGGAATAAAGCTGGCCTGGAGGGTTTGGAAGGTCCCTGCAGTGCAAAGTTACTGTTATCTGAACTGGACAAGAGCTCCTGACCTTGCACAAGAAGGGAGATTTGCTTCAAAACAAAATATTCTTCCTTGTTGGTAAGCTGTGACATTTCTCAGTTTATTTTTGCACAGGTTTGGCTCAGTCCATGTGGCCTGGCTGTTCACACACTCTTGTTTTGTTTTGTTTTGGGAAAAGAAGTTGTTGGTGTATAAATGCCAGTAACAGGCTGTTCAAAGGGAATGGCCTCATTGTTTTCTTGAGACAATGAGGTGATTCTACTTCTGATTTTCCATCAGAGTTAGTGACATCTGCCCTGGAGCCATCCCCTATGGTGGATGGCAGTGGTGGGCAGGAGGCTGAGATGGAAATGCTGCAGATGCTGAGTTTTTCCTGGGCTTTCCCTTCTGCTCGGTGCAGAGGTCTCTGCTTCCATTGGAGATTTGGCCTTGCCATCAGCAGTGCTTTCCCCTCAGCTGCCACTCCACAGCCTTTTCCCATGGAGAGGTGTCCCTGTGGCCTGGGCAGGCCCTGTGTGGTGCCTGGGCTGGGCTGTGGGCCCTGCAGGGGCTGACCCTGCCCTCACCTGGTGCAGGTGCGGGAGCTGGAGGCCGAGCTGGAGGACGAGCGCAAGCAGCGGGCGCTGGCCGTGGCAGCCAAGAAGAAACTGGAGATGGACCTGAAGGACCTGGAGGGGCAGATAGAGGCTGCAAACAAGGCTCGGGATGAAGCCATCAAACAACTCAGGAAGCTCCAGGTAGGCACAGCTGGGTTCTGTCCTGGGAGCTGCCCTGGGGTTGCTTTCATTCTGTGCAGCTGAAGGCAGGAGGAGAATCAGACTCAACTGATGGGGCTGAGAGTGTCCAAGCTGGATTTGTCCTCCACTCAAAACTCATCCTTCTACACAATCACAGAGTGGTTTGGGTTGGGAGGAACCTTTAGGCTCATCTCATTCCAAACCCCCCTGCCACAAAAATGCTTTCCATATCCCTGGAGGTGTCCAAGGCCAGGCTGGACAGGACTTGGAGCAACAGTGGGAGGGGTCCCTGCCCATGGCATGGGTGGCGCTGGGTGATAATTAAGGGCCCTTCCAGCTCTGGCCATTCTGGGATTCCACTCTATAACTCTATGGAATGCTTGAAGTCTTGGAATGTGATATTTCTGACCAGGCATTGAGGGGTGGAAAGATGAGAAAATGAACTTTTACAATACAGAAGAACTGGAAATGCCTTTTAAGTGGAGTGAAGCCACTTCGGGAAAAAGGCTCTTAGGGGCTGAAATGCTTCAGAGCTGGAATGGATTTTGTGATTGTCCTGATGCAGCCTGGCTGTTCCTCACCCTGCTCTCCACCTGCAGGCTCAGATGAAGGATTACCAGCGGGAGCTGGAGGAGGCCCGAGCATCCAGGGATGAGATCTTTGCTCAGTCCAAAGAGAGTGAGAAGAAGCTCAAAAGTCTCGAAGCAGAAATACTCCAGCTCCAAGAGGTGAGATGGAAATTCCAGAATTTTGTTTTTCTTGTTTAGAGTAAGGCAAAGATGAGAGGGTAAAAAAAGTAAAAAGCAACGTAGTGAGTTGAACAGAGAAATGGGAGCCAGGAGAACTCTGGTTCCCCTGCTCCAGGTCATCAGTGAGTCCTTCCAGCTTTGTAGGAGTCTGGGCTCCCTGGATAGCAGGGAAGCTCTGCTGCTGCCTAAACACATTTGAGGCTTCCCTACAGTGTGCTGGGTGTTTCTGAGAGGTGCAGTGCTCAGTGTCAGCACTGAAATGAGTTGTTAGGGTTTATATATTTACAGTTCCCTCTCTGGTGCCCCAGTGAACCACTTGAGTGTGTGGAGGTTTATCCCTCTGCCCTCTCAGCCCTTTCTCTCATGGACATGTTTGCCCTTAATGTTGGCAATTTATGTGAGAGCTGCATGTCTTGCTGCACCTCTCTCACCTTCCACCCTCCCTGTGCTGTCACAAGGTCACACACTGCAGTCCCTGTGCCTCTCCTGCCTGCTTCAGCTTGCAGCACTTCCCAGACTCACCACACTTCCCTTGGAGCCTTCCCAGATAACCTGGCACTGCCTGGAGCTTCTCCAGGTGGACTTAGGTGGACTTCAGACCTCAGTGTGGCACTTGTAGACCATTTTATTGTCCTTAGCAAATGTTTGAGTGTCTCTGCCACTTAATGCAGATTTATAATCTGAGGTTCAGTGCTGTGTGTGCTGAGGCATTTTAATTTTCATTCCCTTCTTGTCTTCATGCTGAAGGTAAAACATTTGCTTAATTTAGCTTAATTTTGCTTTACACTGACTCTGTCTATCAGAGCATGTGGCACAGTGGTTTCTCCTGCTGCTGAGGGTTTGGGTGTTACTGATCTTCACAGAATTTTTTCCATTTGCTTGGTGTGGGGAACACTTCAGGGACAGGGAGAAGCAACTCCACTGCAGTCCCAGGGCAGCGAGGGAATACCCGGCTGCTGTGTCCTGCTGGCTTATCCATTCAAACCCCCAGGGCTGTCCTGGTTCACAGCATCTCCCAGAGGCTGTTAGGAGGCTGAGCAGCGTGCAGGAGCTGTGGGGCTCCCGGGGCTGCTCTGACTGTTGCCCACCCTGGCAGGAGTTTGCGGCGTCGGAGCGCGCCCGGCGGCACGCGGAGCAGGAGCGCGATGAGCTGGCAGATGAGATCGCCAACAGCGCCTCTGGGAAGTGAGTCTGGGCTGGGACAGGGACAGAGAACGCCTGGAGATCAGGGAAATGTTCTCCTCCAGAGGGTGCTGGGCACTGCCCAGGCTCCCCAGGGAATGGGCAAGGCCCCGAGGCTGCCAGAGCTCCAGGAGAGCTTGGACAGCGCTGCCAGGGATGCCCAGGGTGGGATTGTGGGGAATCTGTGCAGGAACTGGATCTTTGTGGGTCCCTTCCAGCTCAGGAGACTCTCTGATCCTGAGTGACCTCCCCAGGAGCTCTGTGGGCTCTGGACACGCCCTGACCCTTTCCCCTGTGCAGGTCAGCTCTGCTGGATGAGAAGCGCCGGCTGGAGGCTCGCATTGCCCAGCTGGAGGAGGAGCTGGAGGAGGAGCAGAGCAACATGGAGCTGCTCAACGAGCGCTTCCGAAAGACCACGCTGCAGGTGAGCCCAGGGGCAGCTGGGGCTGCCTGGGACATCCATGGAGGCCCTGGTGGCAGTGGGTGAGCCCTGTCCCCTCCCTGCCAGGTGGACACGCTCAACTCGGAGCTGGCCGGCGAGCGCAGCGCAGCCCAGAAGAGCGAGAACGCCCGGCAGCAGCTGGAGAGGCAGAACAAGGAGCTCAAGGCCAAGCTGCAGGAACTGGAGGGCTCTGTCAAGTCCAAATTCAAGGCAACAATTTCTACTCTAGAAGCCAAGATTGCACAGCTTGAAGAACAGCTTGAGCAGGAAGCCAAGTAAGGGGGGAAAAAACCTGGTTGCCTGTGTGGGTTGAATGGCTGAAAGTTCCGTGCTGGAAGTTTCTGAAGGGCCTTGGGTTTGTTGTCTGGAGACTCCTGTTTGGGGGGTTCATTTTAACAAGGCAGCTCTGGAGTAACTGGGGTTGGGAGTTTCAGAATCCATTTGCTTCCTACCAGCTGCACGAACTCTGCAAGGTGTTGATGTCCCAGAGGCTCAAGGTGCTGCAGGAGTTTCCTGGGACAAGCTGAAATGTCCCCTTGAGACCTCTGGTTGCTTGGTTAGAGGAACACCTGATGTGGCACAGTTTGAGATGAATCCTGTGCTCTCCAGAAGTCTTTCTGCAGTGAATTATCCATTTGTCCTTGCAATCCTATTCTCAAAATTCTCATTTTTAGCTGGTTCCTCCCCACACCTGCAGGTGGGGGTGTCCTACCACCACCTCTGTCCTTTCTGTGCTCTGGGCTCTGCAGCAGGATTGTGTTACTGGTTAGGCAGGAGCTTTAAAGCTGCTCTGTCCAATCTCACAATCTCCTTGTGGAGGCACCTTCTGAGCCCTCTTTCCACGCTCACATCGCCCCAGGGCTAAGGCTTTGTGCTGTGAGAGCTGCATCCCTGTCTCCCTGCACCCCTGCATCCCTGCATCCCTGCATCCTTCCATCCCAGCATCCCTGTCTCCCAGCATCCCAGCAAGGGGGAACGGCTTCAAACTTGTCTCCCTGCATCCCAGCCAGCCCCTGGCACGAGCCAGTTCCATTGCTGTGTCTGGCATGTTCAGAGAGCTCAGGAGGGATGGATCTCGTGTCCCCAGCCCTCAGGGCCTGGGACTGAGGCTGGCTTTGGGTTGTTGCAGGGAAAGGGCAGCTGCCAACAAGCTGGTGCGCCGCACGGAGAAGAAGCTGAAGGAGGTTTTCATGCAGGTGGAGGACGAGCGGCGCCA
Organism: Chaetops frenatus; assembly: GCA_013400775.1. Taxonomy (NCBI): domain Eukaryota; kingdom Metazoa; phylum Chordata; class Aves; order Passeriformes; family Picathartidae; genus Chaetops; species Chaetops frenatus. The sequence continues at coordinate 105,460 of VZTR01010004.1, forward strand.
CGCGGATCAGTACAAGGAGCAGGTGGGTGGGGGCTCAGTGAAACCCCCCTGGGGTGGGCAGGGCTCGTGAAGAGGAACTGTAATGGAAAGGAAATCTACAGTGATGATGAAACCAGCAGAGGATTCTCCCCGTGTGCCTGTGAGCTCTGCTGGGATGGGCTGTTCCCACCCTGCCCTTCCCAGAGCCAGGAGCTCCAGGGTCCAGGCTGTGCTCCATCCCCAGTTTGGGGGAGCAGGGCCAGGGGTGCAGCTGCTGGGGTGACCCCGAGTGCTGGCTTTGGTGCAGATGGAGAAGGCCAATGCCAGGATGAAGCAGCTGAAGAGGCAGCTGGAGGAGGCAGAGGAGGAGGCCACGCGAGCCAACGCGTCCCGGCGCAAGCTGCAGCGGGAGCTGGACGATGCCACGGAGGCCAACGAGGGGCTGAGCAGGGAGGTCAGCACCCTCAAAAACAGGCTAAGGTCAGTGCCTCTGCACCACTGGGACTGGGATTGACCTTCAGAGCCCACAGACCCTCCATGGGGCATCATCCCTGGGGAGCATCCCTTGGGAACGGCTGGGGTTGGGGAATGGGTCAAACTGGAGCCTGGTGGTGAGGACAAGGAAGCTGCCAGATATTCCACAGGGATATTCCTGACAGCTCCTGAGCTCAGACTCCTCAGCGTTTATATTGGCAGGTTCCCTGGGTAGCCAGTTCAACCCAGCCATAAGTAGATGTGACAAGAGGTGGCTCAGTTGTGCTTTTCCAGTGGCTGGTACTGATCCTGTTTTTCCTGGCCCTCACTTTTGGGGATGTTGCAGCAGATTCCTTGAGAGCAGGTCTGTGGGATCCAGGTCTGTGCCAGGGACAGGAGGGAGTCGGCAGGGGTGAGGTGAGGCTCCTGCAGCCCATCAGCCACATCCAGGGGCACAGAGGGGCTGGGCCTGGCTGCAGCTGCTGGGCTGAGCTTCCCTGAGCAGCCTTGGGATTCTGCACAGAACCAGCTCTTGTCTGTGCTTGGTGCTCCTGCAGAAACGGCATTTTAGGTTACTTGAGACTTGCAGACCTAAGGTGATGGTGTAAACTAAGCAGGAATTCCAGAGTGCCAGAGGTGTTGGAAGTGTTGGAGCTCAGAGTTCTGGCTCCTTGGGGAGGGAGGGGGGTTTGAAACTCCCTGCGGGAAATATTCCCCCCAGGCAGCCTGGGCTGAGCTGCCCCACTCCCACAAGGTTCAGCTGGGAGGCTGCCTGGGGACCTCATTGTACCTGAAGGGACTTTGCACAAGGGATGGAGTGACAGGAAAAGGGGGAACGGCTTCAAACTGACAGAGAATAGGTTTAGGTTGGGATATTGGGAAGGATTTGTTCACTGTGAAGGAGCAGGGAGTGCCCAGAGAAGCTGTGGCTGCCCCTGGCAGTGCCCAAGGCCAGGTTGGACAGGGTTTGGAGCAGCCTGGGACAGTGGGAGGTGTCCCTGCCCATGGAATGGGCTGAGCTTTGAGCTCCCCCCGGCCCAGGCCAGCCCAAGCCCTGGGTGCTCCCGGGCTGGCCCGGGCCGTGCAGGACCGTGCAGAACTGTGAAAAACGCTGACCCAGCGCTGCTCTCGGTTCTCAGGAGGGGAGGACCCATCACCTTCTCCTCGAGCCGCTCGGGCCGGCGGCAGCTGCACATCGAGGGAGCCTCGCTGGAGCTCTCGGACGACGACGCCGAGAGCAAAGGGAGCGATGTGAACGAGGCTCCGCCCGCCCCCGCCGAGTAAAGCCCGGCCCCGCCTGCATGCAGAGACCTTTCCAGCCCCGGGCAGGAGCCCTGCCCTGCCCTCGGAACTGCCTTGTGGCCGGAAAGCTGCCTTACGACCCTCGGCATGTGCTACAAGGTTCCTTATCATAGGTCAACCATGTCTTAAGGCTCTCCAGCCTCACCACACTGTACCCTGCTTCAGATATAGGTACAACTGCTTTTTTTATATATAGTAAACAACCGGGATCGTCTCTGTTCAGTGCATCTCTTTTCCAGATACTCATTGTAAAGCCATTTTATAAAGCATCATGTGAAGGATGAAACTTTTTTTTATCAATCCAGAAGCGTCATTCCCAGCGGGTGGGTGGCCAGGACAGAGCCTGGCCGTGGCTGTGCATGCCTCGTGTCCAGCAGCATCCTTCAGGCTCCGGGCTGGGCGCAGCCTCTCGGATCAGTGAAGACCAAACCACACCTGTTTCTTTCTTTTTTTCCTCCCAATCGTTGTGATCCGCACACAAAACCCCTGAGTGAACTGTGAAAAACGGCCTTGGGAAGTGTTAGAGGGAAGTGTAGGGATGAGTGAGTAGTGTCTGTTTTTATCCTGCAATCCCATTTGAAGTGTTCTCAGCACCTGCTCCATCCCTTCGTGTCCATGCAGTCCAGGCACACCGAGGTGGGTCCCCGTCCCCTGCACAGCCCTGAGTGCTCAGAGCCCCCCAGGGGCCCTGCAGACCCCCGGGCTGGGAAAATGTGAACACCAGTGGGAAATAAACACACAGCACAGGCAAAACTAATTTATTAATGTGAGGCCGAGCCAGGCCATGGGAGGCTCTGGGACCCCCGTGGGGCTCGGGGCTCCCACCCTGGATGGATGGATGTTGCCTGCCTACAGTTAACATGCCAGTGGATGTGAATCCTTTTTTTTTTTGTTGTTGTTGTTTTGTTGTTGGTTTGTTTTTTTTTTTTTATTTTGAGCAGTATTACAGTGAGTAGTTAGCGTTCTTTTTGTTTAAATAGCTGAAAACTGACATTACAGAAAGTGCCTTAGACACTACAGTACTAAGACAACGTTACATATATAATTTGCCTATATAACAATGATTTAATGTATTAATTTTGACTGTGCTTCATATCATGTACCTCTCTAGTCCAAGTGGTATTATTGATATTAGTGACAATGAATCAGTGTTAACTAGGAAACTTCCTCTGCCACATGCTCAAAACCCATGGATTTCCCTTTTTGGTTAAAAGCTTTAACATCTGTCGCAAAGGTTTTGTTGTGTGTGTTTGGATATTTTTAATCAAACTGGCTGTTGACCACCAGGCGTCTGACTGCAAATATCTTGTTTTCTTGTATACCCATATTTCTAGACAATGATTTTTGTAAGACAATAAATTTATTCATTATAGATGCGGCCGCCTGCTCTGTTTACTTACTGGAAGAGCTCTCCCGAGGCTGGCATAGACCTTAATAAACGAGATATGACTGGAAGCTGCCTTTTCCCTTCTTCCTGTTTTGTTTGCTTGTTTTTTTCTTTCCCTTTTCTTTTGACCTAAATACAGCATCAATGGCTTGGTCCAAGCTGAGGCTTTGCCTTTGAATGCCACTGGCAGGGCCCAGCTGGAGCACAAAGGGAGCTCTGAGCTCTCCTGCTGCCCCTCAGGGCCTTCAGCAGGGTTTGGGTTCCTGCCTGAGCAGTTGCATCCCGTATTTTGGGGTCTTGGGGTGCAGAACCTGCCCTGGAGCTGGGGCAGGAAAGGCCCAGGAGCTGCAGGAGCTGCAGTCTGGGGTGGGAGCTTTTGGCTGGGTCCGGGACCAGGGTGGGCCCCCAGACAGGTGGGAAGGGGAGGAGGGACAGAGAGGGTTAAAAAGGGGAGGGAAGGAAGGGACAGAGCAGAGCAGTGGGGCTGGGTGGGTGCTGCTCCCACCCTTCCCAGGGGCCTGGCTTGGGTGACCGAGGGGCTGCTGGAGCCCAGGGCTGGACACGGGCACAGTCCCAGGGCTGGGCAGTGACAGAGCTGAGCTCGGCCAGAGAGCGGCAGCAGCGGCTCAGGAACAGCCCGGGAGGGGCCCCAGCCCGGCTCTTGTGCACAGGAAACTCCTTCCAGTTACTCCAAGGAGGCTGAAATCCCCCAAAGGCAGCTGGAGGCTTCCAACACCTCCCCAAATTAAATACTGCCACATCTGAGTGCCAGCAGCAGCGGCTGGGGTTCCCAAGGGAAGGGGTGTGGGATAACGGGGCAGTGCCTGAACATTGGCCCCTCCCTGGGGCTTGGCACAAAACCCTACGGGACAAAGCAAGAGCCACGGCCACTGGTTCTGCAAAATCCACTGATTCCACATTAAAAGAACTTTATTTTTGGAAGATTACTCTCATTTGTTTTCATTCTTTTGAAACCACATCATGTCAGTGGCACCAGGGTGGAACGGAACATCCTATGGAAACATGCCAGAGAGAGGCTGAATAAATAAAGCTACAAAGCCCAAGTTATGTACAAAGACCTCAGGCAAAGGTATTATGTTTACAAATCTATGTACAATAAAACAAATGTAAACAGTCAAATGCAGCAGAGGATGCACAGGAAGGAAGGACCATACAAACCCTAATGGCAAAGGGACAATCCCACCTCCACTGCTGGGCCAGTGGGGTTTTTTTCCTCAGCATTTTTGACTCAACCACATGGGAGCTGCAGAGCCCCTGAACAATTGCTGAACCCTCAGCTCCAACCCTGGCTCCATTTGCTGGTTCAGTCTAAAAATCCACTGACTCTGAGGCACATGGACAGAGAAACCACACAAATGTGTTGCTTGAAAGACCCACAAGGTTCAGTGGCCCCAAACTGTCACAGAAGCCCGCAGGTGACACCGCACAGTCCAGTCCTACAGCACAGGGGTGCTGGGCAGGGGGGTCTTGGGGCCAGGGGGAGCAGCAGCTTCCTAAAACTGCCATGGGGTCACTGTGTGGGGAGAGGGATGGAGGCCGAGTCCAGCAGGGCCTGGGAGCTGTGGGGCAGCCCTGGGGGCACAGCCCTGCCCACCCCTGCACCAGGGCAGGAGCCCCAGGGAGAGCAGCTCAGCCAAGGCGTCTGGGGGGGCTGGGATGGTCACCCCAGGGCAGCCCTGCCCTCAGTGTGTGTCCAGCGGTCCAGTGGGGATGGGCCTGTCCTGGCTGGGCTGGAGCTGCTCATCCAGCTCTGCTCACGCTGCCCTGGGAGCAAATGGCCCCAGGGCCAGCACTGGCCTCCCCCAGGGCACTTCCATGAGGTCTGAGAGCAGCAGCTGCAGGGCCTGGGAGAGGACAGGGACAGGGGAGCCTGTGACAGGAGAGGCCAAGGCTCTGTCAGACCTAAGTGAGAGGAGAGGGAAAGCCAAGGGGGCAAGGACAGACTTGGGGCAGAGCAGGACTTGGTGTCCCCAAGCACAGGAGGCCTCAGTGTCCCCCAGACAGAGCAGGACTCGGTGTCCCCAAGCACAGCAGAGGGTGGCAGCTCGTGGGGCTGGGGCAGAGAAGCTCCACTACAGTGACAGCAGAGAACAAACTGTATTGACAGGACATGGAGGGCTCTGGGCTCGGGGTCTCCTCTCAGGGCCATGTTCCAGCAGGGTGGGGATGGGGAGGAATCGGGAGCAGTTCTTCTGGAGGAGGGCTGAGAAAAGCATCCAAGTCCAGACTCCTGCGGGCTCATACGCTCAGGGGGAGCATTCCCGGTGCCGAGGAGGGTCGGGAGCCCCCCAGACCGGGGGGTCCTTGGTCAAAGCCGTTCATTGCCCTGGGGACAAGAGAGAGCCCGTTAGGGGAGGAGCAGCCAGCACAGGGCACTGCTGTCCCCTCCCCAGCACCGGGAAACCCCACCCTGCTCCTCCCTCCCTCCCTCCCTCCTCAGGGTGTCCCTGGCAGCGGGGCCAGGACAGCTCTGGCACACCCAGCTCGCTGCCCACCCCACTGCCAGCTCTGGCACACACCAGTCCTGCCCAGCACCCCTCAGGGCTGGCACCACCTGTCCCTTCCCTGGCACTCTGTGCCCGTGTGCCCGGAGTGAAGGCACAGCCCTGGGACCTGCCCTGTGCCCGTGTCCCCAGGGCTGGAGCACAGGCTGTGCCCAGGAGGGGACACAAACACACAAACACACACTGAGAGCTCAGCAGAGCTGTCCCTGTGCCCAGGAGGGGACACAAACACACACTGAGAGCTCAGCAGAGCTGTCCCTGTGCCCAGGAGGGGACACAAACACACAAACACACACTGAGAGCTCAGCAGAGCTGTCCCTGTGCCCAGGAGGGGACACAAACACACAAACACACACTGAGAGTTCCACAGAGCTGTCCCTGTGCCCCACCAATCCCCACTGGGCTGCAGGGGAGGCTCCTGGTGCCACAGGCTCCCCCTTCCCCAGTGTCCTGCTGGAGCCTTCCCAGTGGGCTGGGAGAGCAGCCCGTGGCTCCAGCAGCTTTTCCAGCTGTGCTCTGACACATCTCCTGCCAGGAGCTCCAGCCCCAGGAGCAGTGACATCCCTGGATCAGTGTGGGAATTCAAGGCACACCTGGAAACCTGGCACTGCACAGCCCTGGCATTCCACAGCCCTGGAATTCCACTGCCCTGGAAGTGCCCCAGGTGCTTCCAGCTGCCTGTGCTGGGCTGTGCTGGGCAGGGACAGTGACACTGAGCAGGGACACTGCTGTCCCTGCCCACATTGTCCCCTCCCTGCTCTACCCCTGGCCATCTCCCAGCCACCTCTGCCCTTGTTTATTTTCCTGTCAGCCACAACCACATCACTGCACATCAGCAAGTCAAGAGCCACAAAATGCTGAAGGAAAATCACAACCAAAGGGCAAACCTTCCAAAGGAACTCCTGAATGAAGCCACACTTCCCCTGCACCCCTGCTGTGACCAGTTCAATCAGAAACATGCACTTATTTGAAGTATTAAACAGATGAAGAAAGCAAGCAGCACTCGGGCTTATGTTTGCAACAGGTCACAGCAGCAGAGAGGTTTATTTTGAGTCAGGAGAAAGAGCAACTGCAGCCTCAGGCTTGGATCAGGGCCCATTAGTGGGTGGCACTACCAACTACCTCGTGCAGTTACCAGAGCCCCCAAATCTGCCCCAAGCCCCAGGTTACACCACATGCAGCCAGTCAGTGCAAATGAATTCATTTACCCATGACCAAGGTGGGGAATATGACCTTCTCACGCCTAGTGGAGAGAAAGGGAGAGTTTATGCACACAAAAATGACATTCCTGAGCACAACCCTGTGGGCAACAGCTGGGGCCAGGCAAAGGTGTTCAACCAAACCTCAGCAAATCTCTCCTGTCTGATCTGTGCACAGTGAGACAGCTCTGCAAGGGCAATGCAGCACAGCACAGGATCACTGCACCTGAGCCACCCACAGCTCCCTCTTTCCCAGGGAAACCTGGAAAATAAGGGGGATCAGGGACTGAAAAAAGGCCCAGATTTCCCAGCCTGGTGTCTTCTGCTCAGGGCTGTGCAGAGCCACCTCTGACTGCTGTGTGTGAGCTTGGGCACTTCTCACACTAAACTTCAGCTGGTTTCATTAAAACCAAGCCCAAGGGATTCACAAAAATAACCAGGAATAAATATCAGCTATGAGGACTTTGGCACTCAGGACTGCAGGAAAGGGAACAAACACCTCAGGTTGGCTGTGCCAGTGCCAGGGCCCTGCAGAGCCCAGAGCAGTTTTGTTCCCCAACTGGACTGACATTAACAACCAATTAACAACAATTACAGCAGCAAAAACCTCCCAAGTATCCACCCAAGACCATCCTCAGGTGCTGTTCTGCCATTCCCTGGCATCTGGACAGAACCTGCATGTTCCTGAAGGGACAAATCTGCAGGAGACTGATCTGACACCAGACACTGCTGAGTTTTTAAACCCTGACTCCCCCAGTTCTGCAGCCCAGCTTTGGTGCAAGCCCAGCTGTGCTCCAGGCCTCACCTAAATCAGAGCTGTCCTGTTCTCCCCTGAGAGAGCAGGGCCTTGACAAGAGCTGGGGATACCTCAAATATTTCACCCAACGACATGGCAGGAGGAAGGTAAACAGAGCTGTAATGGTGTGGCTGAGTTATCTCTGAACCAACCCCACCACTCAGCCACCAGCTGTTCCTGAGGCACAGCTACAGACTGGAGCAGGGCCACACTCACAGCTGGATCAGAGTCACAGCTGGATCAGGCTCCAGCAACACTCAGGGCAGGGAGAGGAGTGCAGGGACTGGAGAGGGAGAAGGAAAGGGACAAGAAGGGCAGGCCTGGCTCAGCCCCTCGTGCCCACCCAGCACAGCCACTCTGGGCCAGCATGGCCAGGGCTTGGCCACTGCCCCAGCACTGCCAGCACAGGGTGACCAGGGCTGGGGGCAGCTCCCAGCCCTGCTGCCAGGGCCAAGCCAGGCTTCCCCAGCAGCCCTGGAGCACAGCACAGGCACTGCCAGCACCTCCTGGGCACAGAGCAGGGCAGCAGGAGTGGGAGAAGGGACAGCCTGGGCACAGCACAGGAGTACAGGGGACAAGGACAGGACAGAGGGGCCCTGCAGCATCTCTGGCAACTTGCAGATAATCACATCAGTCACTTCCAGCCCTTTTCCTGTGCATTAAAACCCCCCAGCTCTGCTGCAGCATTTCCTTCCAGGCTTTCTTAGCCTTCCCAGGCTGCTCCTCCCTGCAGGCAGCCAGCCCAGCTAAGGAGTGTGATGACAATCTGCATAATTAAAAGTGACCCCCACTCCACAGGGCAATCAGCTTATTAGTCACAGCACAGCTCAATATAGCTCTGCTGCCTGCTGAGAGCTGCCATAATCCCTCCCCAGCCCTGCCCTGCTCCCTGGCACTGCAGGGGCACTGCTGGGGGCTGCACAGCCCCCTCAGCCCTGCAGCACACACGGCACAAAAGGCTGATTTGAACTGGACTTCAAGGCTCTGGACTCTTCCTTTCCAAAAGCAGCAAACACCTGTGGCTCCAGAAGGCCTCAGTGTCAGTTTTTAAGGTGCAGCTCACCCTGTTCCCCACACAGCCCTGCAGAGGATGAATGTGGGGAGCTCACCTGGCTGCTCTGGCAGTTTCAGGTTGGAAAGAGCTCGTTTCATTCTCTAAAATCATTGCAGGATTGAGAAATGCTGAGTATCAGCATTAACTTGCACTGAGGCTCAAGGTGAAGCCATGCAGGGAGCACGGAGGGTGTTCTGCCCTCAGCACCACTGGAGAACTCTGTGTTTCCCCTTTGCACACCCACAGGGCCCTGTGCTGTGAGGAACTGGGGAAAACCCTCCTGCAGAAGCATTCCCAGTATCCCAGAGGGAGCTCTGAGCCCGGCAGACACGTGGGGTCATTAATCCCAGCAAAGCAACAACCCTGGCTCCAAGGCTGGCTCAGAGCAGGGAGGAGCCACAATTCCACCCTCGATGGTCAATCCCTCCCCTCCCAGAGGGGGTGTGAGCACCCAGGACCCCCTCCCTCCCTCCTTCCCTCCCAGGAACATCCCTGCCTGCCCTCAGCTGCTGCAAGGGAATCCCCAGGTGTGGTTCTGCACTACCCTAGAGCACACCTGCAGCTGTGGCAGCCCCTCCTCTGCCCCTGAGACCCTCTCAGAGCCCATTCCCCACTGCCTGGGGTTGGTGACAGCCACCAAGAGCTCAGGCAGGACTGGCACTGCCACCCCACACATCTGCTTGACAAACATCCCCTGCAGACTTCACTCCAGCAGTTATTTCTCCTGCAGGATGAAACGGTGGGCTAAGGATAAGACATGAGAAGTGCTCCCAATGCCCCTCCCCGAGGGCAGAGCTGTGCCAGACTCACCCCTTGTCGAAGAAGGAGGTGTGCCCTGGGTGTGGGTACTTTGTGCCATTGCTGCTCATCACAGAGCTGTTGACATTCCCTGAAATGTAGGATTTCCTTGATGCCTGGTCCTTTGCAAAATTCCTGCAAGCAGCTAATTTGGATTCTAAGGCCTGTGAAAGGGGAGAAAAAAAAAATAGTATTAAAAAAGTAATAATGAAGAGGAAGTATTTTGCTGCTCGAGCCCAACATTGCCACGATCAGGACTCCAGTGTGATCACCCTTGGCAAAAAAAAAAAAGGGAACAAAGTTGTCATTTCCTCTGTCACCCAGCCACAAAGGAAACACACAGATGCTGATGCAGACTGCCAGACATTACTCAGCTCCACGAGGGCTCAGATTCTTAGAACAGATGAACTCTGAAATAATTACCCAAGATAGGGAAGCCAAATCCTAGCAGAAGTCACCCAAACTTCTTGCTTCAGCAGCTGCCTTGGGCTCATCAGAAGACTGAGAGCCTAAAGGAGAATCTACAAATTTTAAGAGGGACTGTGCATTTGGAAAGTTGGTTTTTTCACCAGGACAATGCCTCCTGGAATTTCTTCCTTTATGTTGGCTTGCAAAATAAAGTCAGATTCTAAAGCTCCACTGCCACACTTCCAAACAGGCCTGGTGAGGTCTTTTCCCCCGATGTGAAGTGACAGGAGAGGCAACATCCTGATCCTCTCCTGTACTCCAGAACATCACCTGCCCTTTGTGCCACCATCAGAGGCTGAATATCCACCTTACCCTGAATATCCATGTGGTGGAGCAGGGAGACCTCACTCATTACACTCAGAACACTGCAAATGCCTGCACTGGAAACTGAAATTCATCTTCCCAAGTGTGGGGTTCTGTGCTGTTCTGCACAGAACATTCCATTACCAGGGCCCTGACATGCTGCCACTGTGCAGGCTCCTAGGAATCCATGGAAGTTTATTCAGGGATAATGGACTAGCAGGCAGCTGTAGATAACCCTGGGTGTCACAGTTTGTCCCCTGGCCACAGGCAGTGTGATCTGAGCCAAGGACTCCCCTGTCTCAGCTGCAGACAGGAAAGCAGAGGGGAACCTTCCAGCAGAGACAGGGAGGGTAAGGCTTGGGATGAGACCCAGCCAAACCCCAAAGGCCCTGAGCACCCTGTAATTGTTCCTAGAGCAGTGCATGAAGCTGGAGCCCTGTCCCAGTGGCCCAGCTGGGGCTCAGGGCAGCCTGGAAGAGCAGCTTGCTTATTTGGCATTTCCTGTCCTTGCAGAGTAATCACATGGGATTGTCACTAAGCTCCCCTAAATCCCCTGCAGACTCTTACTCACAATGATCCCCTTTTAAACGTGTCACTGCTAACCCTGAGCTGTCCTGCTGCCCTTTCAAAGCAAGGCTGAGCTCGCTGCCTCCAAATGGGAGCAGCCAGGCAGTTTTCCATGTGCAGCTTTGCTAAAACAACTGTCTGTTCTGCAGCTGCTGCCAGGCTCAGCGTGGGGACACAGGCACAGGGCAGAGCTTCCCTGAGCTCCACACACACACAAACACCACCGCTCATCCAGAAGCTCCTGGGGCTCAGAAGTAATTTCTTCTCCCAAGAGGAAAGCCTGGGTTCTGAATGAAAGGAATCAGGGACTTGTCTCTACAAACAAGCTCTGGGCCTGCTGGAGATAAGGCTAACACTGAGAAAGGGAAGAATTCCACTGATTGGTGAATGGAATGAAAGAGATCTGTCTTTACAGATAAACTGTAAGTCTGCTGATAAATAAAATTGTGTATGGAGAGATGAAAGAAACAATGGGAAGAACCACGAATTCCAGGAATTAAAAGAAGAAAAATTAAAAAGGAGGGGTTAAACATGAGAAGGGAATGTTAACTATCAGGTGTTCTGGGAGGTGTTTGCCTCTCAAATACATCAGCCAGTGGGGAAAGAGAGAGGGAAATGCAGCCAGGAAATTGGGATAAAAAGGAGGCTGCATCCTCCAAAAATGTGAGAGATCCCAGGGGAAATGCCCCATGGCCTCTCCCTTTATTGGAATAAAGTGAAAGGACTCTTCTGTCTCCTTTTGGGACATAAACCTCTGGTGTTTGTGGATATGTTTTCCTAACATTTTCCTAACATGAACAATGCTGTAACAGATGTTTAAAGCACTTCTTCCCTGCTTACAGAGTAATCCCTTGAGAGGCTCATGCATTTCACTGCCCCATCAACCAGAGATGGGAGCGTTTGGCTTTCTCCTGATTTATTTCTTCACTTTCTGACCAAAGGTCTCCAGGCTGGTTTTTCTTTCACTGTCTGTGGCAGATGTGCCTGGGAGCAGAGCTGTCCCACCAGGAAACCCTGGCAGGGTGATCCCAGCTCCTCCCTGACCCAGAGCCTGAGCTCAGCTCTGCAGCTCAGACAGAGGAAGCTGCAGGCCCAGTTAGGGTAAGAATAAATTGTCATTGTCTAACCCAGCACTTGAAAAATTTTTACTCCAAAGTATCAATTCTGTCACCCTAAATTGGATCAGGATCATGCTTTAAAAATCAAAATAATTTAAAAAATGCATTATCAAGTACTAAGCAGTGAATGTGGATGATTTGGCAGCTGCAGAATTTACCCAGCACAGACCAAGGCTGTGCTGTGATGGAGCACAAGGACAGAAGGCCCAGGGAGAGCCCAGAGCTCAGAGCACTCACCCCCACTTTCCGTAGCAGATCTCCCACAATGTTGAGTGCAGATATTCGAGCTGAAGGAGTCAGTGGGCTGGTACCAAACCCATTTGGTATAGCTGCAAACACAGACACATCTTATTACTTCACTCCTCCACAGCCCAGGCTTTTCAAAAATTTAAATAAATCAGCTTCTCCTTTGAAAAAAAAAAAAACAAAAAACCCCCAACAAATCTACAATCTTGCTGCAGATATTTCATACAATTACCCACAGTAACTGCAGGATCATTGGCCAGGGAAAAATGATAAAGCTTAATTCCTGCCCACTGCCCTGGTTCCCATCAGCCCCCCAGGCAGAGTTCATGCACTCTCCATCTGCAAGGCCACTGACAGCAATCCATCTAATCCAGCCAGAGCTCCCTCTGGAATCCACTCTTTCTCGTTTGAAAAATCAAGTTATTAATCCCTGTGACTGTCCAGAGCCTTCCAGATGGGAAAAGGGGCTGGAGCAACATCCCACTGCCTCACAGAGGAAACAGGACCCCTGAAAGGTCAGTGTGGTAACACAGACTCCAAATTCCTGACCACGCTCACTCACCACTGCTGCTGCATATTTGAGCAGAATTATCAGACCCTGAATTTCCTTGAATTCCCAAATATCTTCAGGGCTCTACAGCAGGCACCCACTGCAGAGTGCAAACCCCTGCCTGTCTCCAAAGGCAGTGTCTAAGCTTCACTGTCCTTCTTTTCCATATTATTTACTCCTGAAATGCACCTGCTGCTGCCCTGGGACTCAAACACCTCATGGAAGTGTGTGGGATCCACCTCGGGTTCCTTAAGGAGCACAGCCAGACCCCATTCCTATGGATGGTACCTTTTGGGGAAGGAAAACTGTTTTCTGATCCCTTTCCAACGGGTGTTGCTGGCAAGGAGAGGGAGGCCTGGACAGCTGAATCCATCTTCTCACAGTCCAGGGTGGGGGAGCTGGGTGCTGATTTCCGGGTCACCTCCTGCTGCCTTTCCCTCACAGCCAGCTCCTGCCGGAGGTCTGAGGGTTGAGAGAAGGAAAAAAAACCCACAAAAATCCCATATTAGTGATTGATCCTCTCATAAATGCTCTCTCTGTTTATTTGGGAGGGGCAGGAGGGGACACTTCCCAAAAATCTTGGGTTAGGGCCTGCTGCTGCTTCCTCCTGCAGTGAAGACAGCCCTCAGAGGAGCCCCATCCCATCCCATCCCATGGATCCCCTGGATCCCATCCCATCCCAGCTGGGACAGGAGGGAGCAAACAGCCCTTCCTGCCCCACACAGCTCCCTATCCCTGGCATGGGGGCAGCTGATTTGCCTCAGGATTTTTCCCAATTTGCAGTGTGAACTCCATGCTACCAGAACTGCAGCTGGGCACAAAGAGCTGCTGCTGCTGAGCCCAGCTCCTGCTCAAACACTTGGAAAAACACAGCAATTGCTCTGTTTCCCATTCCCTACATTCTCCTTCCAGTTAATAATCCACACAAGCCACAGGCAGTCCAAGGGTTGCATCCTTTTTGTGATGAGCAGATTGGAGGGCAGTCCAAAGGCCAGGGAAAAGACTGGGCATTAGGAAAGCCTGGTTTTATTCCCATCTCCTCCCCAGATTGCAGCTTATCCCTGCCCTGTCCCTTCCCTTTGCACAGCTTTTTCCTACAAAGAGAATCCAGCCCAGCCCAGCACTGGATCTCTCAAATCCTCAGAAAGATGGAAACACTACAAGTGGGTTGTTCCTTTTTAGGCAGAGTAACTTCATTTTCAAGACCTCCTATTCCTTGCCTCAATCTGGTACAAAAGCAAAATTAAATGCACATTACAGCTTTTAAGTTGTCACAAATATTTAGAACTGATTTTAGGCTAAAAGGCAGAGCTGAAGTGAAAATCTGCCTGGGCTCCCAGCAGAGGATGAGGCTGTTCAGTCAGAAATGTCATATTTGGGTTTGACAGTACCAGTTCTTCCAGAAGCCACTGGTCCTGCTTGCTGCCAGGGAGAATAACTCACAAATGCTAAAAATGTCCAAATGACTCATCTAGGAAACAAAATGTCTGTTTTGCTGATTGTTCCAGTGTTCTAGAAAACAGTCCCCTGGCTTTTGCTGGTTTTTCCAGTTTTACTTGCCCTAATCTCAAATTACAATACATATATTTCCTCAGAAAAATCTCCCTCTTCATATTTATTATAAAATCCCTGTGCTTCCATTAAAGATCCCAATTTCTGGGACATAAACTTGCTTCAAAAAGGTTCACAAAGGAGAACAACAACAAAAATTCCCAGTCTGCTGTCAGGTGTTTTCTTACACTCAGGTCCAGGGCCTTAAACGAGAGAGTATTTTAGGAATTTTCATTTAGGGAACAAAGTTAAAAACCACCAACCTTTAAAGGACATTATTGGCTGGCACAGGCTTATGAGCTGATCACCTTTACTGTCACAGAAAGCAGTTTATACCATCATTAAAAATGCTTCCCCAGCATCCTCAATGTGAAATCCACTGGGGAATTCCCAACTCCTGATCACATCCCAGAACACCATCCTAAACATCTCTCACAGCCTTTACTGGAATATCTTAAATAAGATATTTCAAGTAATTTCCAAGGGGCTTACAAAGAACACAGAAGAGATTTTTTTAGGAGTTACTTAGTCATTTATCCTGTATTTCCCTGTCATTTCCTGTGCTTTCCCTTCTTATAAATCCATAGCAAGAGGAACTTCTGAAACAACTTCCTCACTTCTCTTAGATCCGTGGAACAGAGCATTTCTATGTTAAAAATCCTGAATCCACCTATTATTAATTCTGCCCTAGATGAGGAAATTTTTCTTTTTGGCTACACTGGACATACAAAGAACTCAGTAACACCTACAGCATCCAGTTCAAGTCTGATCATGTGAGGTTTTCTGGAAACATGAGCTTTGCTTGCTGCACATCTCTTTTGGCAAACCAGCCCTGCAGCAGGGCCCAGAACCAACCAGACCAGCCATACCTCTTGCTTCATCCTTTAATCTCTGTACAGACACCAGCAATGACTCCTTGTCATCCAGTTCACTTTCTAAAAATGCATTTCTCTCAATAGCTTGGTTCAGCCTTTGTTCAAAGTCTTCCAATGAAACTATTGTTGCCCTAGAAACAAAATCCAGAATATTAGGTTCTTCAGCTCAGCCAGCATAAAAGCTTATTCAAAACCATAACAGAAGGAAAATGTTAGCAGTTCAAGGTAAGCATTTGAAAGCCATGGAAATGTTTCTTAGAAAGGAATAATCAACTCCAAAGAAACTGGAGAAAAAGATGAAAAGGACAGGATAGCATCTGGCTCTCAGGAATGCAGCAAAGGTGTGGGAAAGAGGCAGCCCAGAGCAGGCAGCTCCTTTTTCCCTGAGCCATGCTCCAAAGCTCCAAAGCTGTGCTTTAATCAGTGCCCCAGCTCAGGTGGGGCTCTGCTCTCAGGGCTCTGCACAGGCACAGC
Source organism: Chaetops frenatus (assembly GCA_013400775.1). Classification (NCBI taxonomy): domain Eukaryota; kingdom Metazoa; phylum Chordata; class Aves; order Passeriformes; family Picathartidae; genus Chaetops; species Chaetops frenatus. Next base: position 121,126 of record VZTR01010004.1, read on the forward strand.
CCAGGTGGGCAGCAGAGCACTGGCACATTCCCCGAGACCCAATTCCTCCCAAATCAATGTCAAAAGTTAGTCATGAGCTCAAGAGCCTTGTGGAGACAGGGCCTCAGCTCTCAGATCTTTTTTCCAGATAGCCAGAGGCTCATTCCTGCTCTCCCTGAACCCATGGCAGAATTCCCACTCAGCAGAAGGGAAGCAGGACCTCCTCCCAAACTGGGCGTTCCCAGCAGCAGCCTGCTCATTCCAGGCACTTCCAAAGGGCAGGATTGTTCCCTCCAGCTGTTCTGCAAGGGACCAGGAGACTCCTTTGGCCTGTCTGATTTAACAGGGACTATGGAAAGCAGGACCTTCTGACTTCAAAGGGGCTCTGAGCCAGCAGGACCACAAATAGAAGTCATCTCGTGGAGGGCACCAAGGGCAGGGCAGTGGCCTGGCTGGATCTGGCCCTGTTCCTCACAGGAGCACAAACCACACTGTCCCACTGCCCTTCCAGCTGGGTGATGGGGGACAACTGCACTGCTCAAACAATCCAAAGTCTTTGGGGGTGTTTGGGATTTTTCTGGTTATTACTGTCCCTTTAGGGACCATAAAACACTCGAGCTGAGCAGCAGAGGAGAGATCTTTGTGGTACAAAGCTGAAGGGGAGAGGAGCTTTGCAGCCTTCACCTCTTTGCACGTTCCAGGTCATCGTTGGCCTGCTCCAGCTCCCTCACATATTTGTGCAGCTGATCTTTGATGGCCCTTGTCTGGCTCAGGTCATCCTCCAACAACGACACCTGCTTGTAACTCTGGGCATACTGGTGCTCCAGTTTCTCCTGAAACAAAGAGCAGGGAGAGAAATATCAGCTGTTGGCACTGTCCAAGGCATCAGCAGGAAAAGGAGACAAGGAGTATCACTGTGTTTGAAGAATGCTGGTTTGGGACTGCTGGTAATTCAGGGCAGAAACTGGAGAGGGAGAAGGAACAGGCTGTGAACATCAGAGGTGGCCATGGTAGAGAATGCCAGCCATCCCCCCATGCTGCCTCCCAGGGATGCATCCCTGCATCTGCTCCAAAAGGCAGAGAGAAATCCAACTGCACAGCCTCCCCTTCAGTGCTTCTGCCTTCACAGCACCTACCCTGACACCTGAAATTTCCTGATGTGTCCATTAACAAAACTGGGCCAATGAAATCTGTCCCAAAACCCACAAACTCATCCTGCAAAGACTGAAGAATTCACTGCCAAACACCCTCTGAGGGCACTGAGAGAGGCCTGTGGAGAAACTGCTGACCTGATAAAACACATCCTGACCCTGCAAGTGACTGGAGACACAAAGTAATCCCATAAACCCTCCTTTCACTGAATGCATTTCTAACTTCTGTCTTCACTAAATAAGCCAAAACTGCCCAAAATGATGCTTTTTCAAGATTTGGAGAGGCAAGAATTTGTTACCACAACTGCATCAATTCAGAGCTACTTTCTGCACATGCAGATCATTAAGCAATTCCTGGGTCCACAGATACAGCTGTGAATGGATGTGGAGACTCCCTGAAAATGTGCACAAATCACCAATTTTCTGTTTTCTTTCATAAAACCAAGTCTCATAAAACCAAGGAGACCCTGGGGGTAAAAAGTCTGGTTTGCAAAGAAAGGTGACAAAGCAGTGGTATGACAAACCCCTTTTGTGTTGTCTCCTGTTGCTATGCTGATGTTCCCTGTGGAACAAATAAAGCTCCTCCTTGGCACAGCCTCGGGAATTCAAACCAGCACAAACCCCAGGACCAAGTTTCATGATGTCAGCAAGAGAAATTCTGCCAGAAATGTCCCTGGCCTTATTTGGGGTACATGCCATGCTTCAGTGTGTCTCTTAACCAGACAACTCCTTTTATATTTGGATATTCAGAGCCCAAGAGCAGCCCAGACAATCCAAAAGGAGATCCAAGATGGAGCTGAAAGGAAAAGCAACAGAGAAAAACCAACCTTTAATGTTTCCACTTCATATTTCAGTCTTTGGTTATCTGCTTGCAAATCTCTGTTCCTCTGCTCAGCTTGCACTAGCTGTGCCTCCAACTCAGCTTCTAATTCCCTGCTTCCCTCCTGGAATTCAGCCAGCTCTTCACGGGCCTCCTGGAAGCTGCAAGGAGAGGATTTCATCAGTGGAAAAAGCAGCACATCCCAAGTTAAAACAAAACCTGCAGCTCTTCTCAAATAAAAAGCTGAAAAACTGGAGTTTTAAAGCACTTAAGTGTCATGCATAGACCTCTAAGGGGAAAACGAAAAGTGGAGGAACAGAGAAATTACATTAAGCTGAGCTACTGAAGGAAATCAATTCTCTTACATCAAACCCAACATCCACCTTAAATGCCTGTGTGGAATCAAAGCTATTTACAGGATTCATGGGAGCCTGAGAAGCACTTTGTGCTCCATTAGCTCTTACTGCTGGCAGACTTTATGATAGAGACAATGAATTAAGCAAACACTTAACCAAATTTTGGTCAGAAAAATGAAGAGAGAACAACAGTTTCTGCATCTCTGCACCAGCTGGAAAATTAAAGTTCTTAAAAATCATGCAGAGTCAGGAAGGCAGGACATGCCTACCTCATACCACTGTGAGTTATTAAATACTAGAAGTAGCCACTCCACATACTTTGCTTATTAAATTTGCATCTTTACCACATGTAATAGCTCAGCCTTGAGCAAGCAGCAGAGAAAACCACCGAGGCTTTAGGAAATAACACATCCAGTGGTGTCTCAGATGGAATTTCTGACACACAGGAACAGCTCAGGGTTCTCCACACAGACAGGCCCCTCCACATTCCCAGCACCTCCCTCCCTAAAAACCCCAAACCAAAAAAAAAAACCAAAAAAAACCCACTTGGACCTTGGGCTCTTTGGGCTTGAGAGGGGTTTAACTCCAAAAAAACACCTCAGGCCAGCCCCCAGTCCCTCCAGAAGACAGCATTACTGCAGAGAGCAGCTTCTCTTGGCACTCTGGGTAACAAAAAGCCCTGTGCCCACTAAGAGATGCAAACCACTGGTACAGGCAGGACCAGGAGCTACAAAACACTTGAATAAAATACAGCAGACACCAAATCAGCCACTTTTCATACCAGTAATTCCACTACAAGAAGCTTGAGGGAACAGCAATGATACAAGGCAAGCCCAAAGGTGCCTTCTGATGATAAAACATCAAGATACCACTTAAGGCAGCACTTTAATTACATAAAGCTGCACATGATCACAAAAAGGCTCTGCTCTTGCTCAAACATGCTCAAAACATAGCCTGCAGTTCCTGGCATGGTGACACTGGGCAAGAAACTCTCAGTTCCCACAGAAATGGAAATTTTAAAGCTGAAAATCCTTTGCAGAGAATTCTCTTCTCACAGGTTCCTTCTAAAGTATCTAATAACCATCTTGGTGTGGCCTTGCAGAGGAACAGATTAAACAGTGTTCTGGTCATTAAAAACCAAATTCAGCTTGCAAATCCACATTACCTTTGTTTGTACTTCAAGGAAAGTTCTTTCCAATATGCAGTTTCCTCCTTTGGACTTGAAAAAGTAGGGATTTCTTCACTGTCCATGATCAACACGACCTGCAGGACACAAACACAGGAATTCACTCAGGACAAACACAGGCAGACCACCCCAAAACCTCTGCTCAATTCTGAATTTCACAGTCAGGGCACCAGGACTTGGCAACCACGCCCAGGATGCCAAGAATCCCTCCCAGGGCTCATCCAGCACACAAACCTGTCCCAACGAGCCCCAGGGTTTTACTCAGCCTCTGGAAGTGCTTGTGGAGCTGCCTGAAATGAGACCAGAGGTTTGGGCTGTGTAGCTGCCACCAAAATTCCAGTTGGTGCCACAAGCATACTTAGCTCACAGTAATCAACTCAAATTTACAGCTATCAGGGTCCACTTTGGTTCATTAAATGTTCTTTAAGAGATTTTTGCCTCCTGCCTCCACACAGTGACTGCACCACAGCTGCTTTTAGAGCTGCAAAGGTGAGGAGAGGAGGAGGAGGAACACTCCAAGGGAGGTAACTGCAAACAGCTCTGTGTGGAGAACAAAATTCAACTTACTCTTCCTGCACCAAGTCCTGGCAAATTCCTACTTGTGCCACATGGAGGTAACAGGAATTATCCATGTAGTTCTGCTGCCTCAAGCAGACCCAAGGAAGATCAGCCTCTCTCATAAATGACATGGTCACATCACAGAGTATTCCCACCCTGGAGGTGCTCAGAGAAGAATTTCCCACACCAAGGCAGTGGTGATCCCCTCTTCAGGAGGATCCTCCTTTCTTGGACCTCCACAGGCTATCAGCCAGCACAAGAAACACAACCCAACACACTTTTTATATGGTTCTACAGTTTTATATGGTCCAGGGGACACGAGACATTGGAGGCCTCAGCACACAGCAGGTCTCAGAGGTGGTAAAGGAGACAAAATGCACACCAGGACCAGGACAATGTTCAGACCCCAGCTAGGAGATGCACCATTGCTGAGCCCTCCCCAAGCAATCCCACAGCTCTTTAAGGTATCTTTTTTTCCTCCTCAAAGAGCCAAGCCTCAAATTCTGTCCTTACTACCCAGGAAAAGAACAGGATGAACCCAAGCTCCCCTCTGTGCTCCCAGCAGAGGCTGTAAACAATGCCTGCACCAGGCCCATTGATCACAAGAGCTGACCTAAAAGTCCTGCCTTTCACACTCTAACAGGCATCACTTCTCAGCCAACTCTGTCCCTTCAGGCTAAAATTGTCACACTGATGTGCTCTGTATCTCAGTGACCCACATTTTTGACACCTAAAAGTGGGCCAGAACAATCCCATGCTTCCGTCAGAGGGCGGCCAGGCCAAGCCCAGCGAGGCAGAACTGGCACATTGCTTCTCCAGCTGAGCCTGCAGCTGCCACAAGCCAAGAGCAAATTTATCCAGAGGGTGCCAAGCACCTCAAAAACACCTCAAATCTCACGCTGTGTTTGTTTAATGCCACAGCTTTACTGCAGAAGCAAACATGTCATGGCTCAGATCTTCACACTGCCCAGGAGAACTGATGGTGTTTCCTTTCCTGCACTTCCCTGCACTGAGAAAATGAAAAGTACCTGTGGAGCCATTCCCATCACAAATTTCAGAGAGGGATTTCTTTGGGAGCACTTGCATCAGCAGTTACCAAGGCAGCTCAGTCACTCCACAGGGACAAATCCCAAGTGCTGTGGATGTGGAGAGCCCGGTATTCCTGCCTGAACTGCTGCAGTTCCACGGTGGGAGCACAGAGAGGAGCAGACACCTGACAAAGCTCAGGTGTGTCCAGCAGCTCCTGGACAGTGATTCCCACTGCCAGGACAAGGCACTGCTGGGTGCTGCCCACAGCACTGATCCAACCCTTCTATAAATCCCTTCAACCTTTCCCTGAACAGCTCCAAACCAGCACACTCAGAGAGGCTCAGCCCAGCAGCGAGCAAGTTCATCCCAGAATAAATGAGATAAAGCACAGCACAGGCTCAGCTCCCACAGCTCCAGAGGAGCTGAGCTCAAAAGGTGAGCAGCCAAGCCAGCTGTCAGTAAAAATCAGGATGTGGTTAGAAAAAAGCCTGTACAAGGAAGTATCTGACATCATTTCCTAGAAGTAGCTGAGATAAGGCACAAGACTCCTTCCTGTCTGCTCACACGGGGCACACCCTGAGAAATCAACATCCAAGGGCTCCCTGCAAGCACAGCAGCCTGTGCAGGAGCAAGAAGGGCTGCCTGGGGCTCCCGAGGACAGGAGTTTGTCCCCAGTCCTTGTCCAAACACCTTTTCCTTTCAGACACTGGAGGGAGGAGATTCAGCCCAGTGCTGGCTCAGGCCCTGGGCAGGAATTCTGCCTTCCCAACCCACCTGGATCTTCTCCAACTCTCCCATCCTGCCTTGTTGAAGTGGGTGGCAGGTCATGATTGCCCCTGCTCCATGTCTCCCACCATCCCTAATGCTATCAGCAGGGATTTGGGATCTGCTGCCTGCTCTGCACAAAGCCCTGCTGCAGATGTCAAAGCCAGCATGCACTGCTGAGCTCCAGCACCCACATCCTGCTTTTTGTCACTTGTATTCCCATGAGGGGCAGGAGAAAGGGATAAGAGCTCACAGACACCCTGCAAACACGGTGCTTCGTGGCCAAAATACCAACCTGGGAGCTGGGAGATGCTGCCAGCTTCCAAACCTGCTCCCAGCACACGTGGCCACAGGAAAATCCTTCACTCCAAGCTTTGCCCATTCCCTCCGAAGGATGGCACAAAACCACGGATTGTGCAAGCAGAGAGCAAATCCCAGGAGTTATCAGAACACAACCAGACAATTCCACACATCTCACGTGTGGGAGAGCTGATGCCCACAGAATACCAAGAGTTTAACAAAAACTGCTTTGCCTCAGCCTGCTGTCCTGGGAATTCTGTCAGGAGCTGAGAACCAGCACGGCCAGTCCTTCCTATTCAGGGCTTCTTTGCATACGTGGCACTTGCAGAATTCAGCCTTTGACAAACAACACTGAGGCTTTCAGGGAGCAGACAAGACAATGCAGCAGCGTCTTCCAGGGAAAATGAGAGAAGGCTTATGCTGCTGCCCACTCGAATTCATTCCAACACAGCTTAGCATTCACACAGTGCCCTGGGAAAACACAGCTCCATGGGCACAGCTCCAGCTCCAGAGCTGCTCCCAGACAAGAACTACGTTCAAAACATCGGGGCTCCTTTCAAGACCCCCCCGACAAAGTCAGCAGGACAGAGCAAGTCTCCACTGTGAGAAGGAAAGAACTTTTCCACGCTGCAATGACTCTAAAAAACACAGTCTGTAGGTTAAGAACTTGTCTAAATCTACAGGGTTTTGTACAGGACAAATGTGTTTTGCCACCTCAAAGCATCCTTAAAACGAGAGGAGCATTATCCTCCGGATATCACCAGAGCCAAAGGTTCAAGAATGCACCAGAAGTAACCAAACTAACAGGCAGACAGTATTTTCCAAGTAATTGAAGGAATCTTGCATTCAAGGCCAACCCCAAATCCCTCTGGAGCCACCTTCCAGCTAAGCCACGCAAACACAAACACAGCTTGAAGTGTAACACGGTACCTTAAAAAAGCTTCCCGGGCCCTCCATGTGACGGGAGACTGCAGCGAAGCTTGGGATGAAATCGAAGACCAAAACACTCAGCCTGAAACCCAACCCGACGTCTCAGTTGGGACCCACCCCTTCCCACAGTGGGGAATCCACCCCTCCCTGCTCTCAAAGTCACTCAGTCCCTCACACGTCACGGCAGGGATGACTTTGAGCACTGCAATTCACCCTGGATGTACCTGCAGCATCTCAAGTGGCTGCAGAAAGCATTCCTCTCGATTTTAATTGCCTCACACTCTCCCATTTAAAACCAGTTCTTAAATAAAGCCTTATCAAGAGAATGAATATTATTTCATCTCCAGGAACGGGTCGTTTTTCTGCACATTTTTCTGCTTTCTTCCTCACAATTCTGTTTCCCCGGTATTTTCAGACAGCAAACATGAAAAAGTAAGCAGAAGCAAAGCAAGGCCACTCACACAGGACCAACCACAGGGCTGAAACTGCCCCAGCTACGCTCGGCTGCTCCCCCCTCCTCTCAAGGCACCACAAATATCCACCGACCTTCGGAATTAAACAAGCAACCACCTCCAACAGGACTTGATCAAGAAACTCTGCCAAGCTCACATGTGGTTTTCAGTTCTCGAGATAAGAACCCACTCTGGCTATCACAAAACATCCAAGTGCCCGCTGGCTGCCAGTCCCCCCTTCTCGGAGCAACGATGCCGTCCCCGAGGGCTGGCACCTTCCAGAGCTGCCATGCACAGCAGGAAGGACTGTCCCCAACCAGCTCTTCTTCCTCTTCCTCCTTTTTGCTGATTCACAGGCAGAAAAGCAGAAGAAATCTTGTTCCCACCATTCTTCACCTTCTCAAACCATGAGGACCAGCAGGTAACCCTAAACTCCTGAAGCTCTTGATTTGCTCCCCACAAACAGAACTAAGACTCGAAGCAAAGTAACCCGAGCACTTCAGCCAAAACTCAGAGCAAATGTCCATGGTCTTATTAGAAAATGGAAAACAAACAAGCAGAAGCCACGGATGAGATTTCACCGATCAATTTGGACTTGTTTTGCTCATCCTGAAACAGGAGCTGGTGGATTTCCATACCCGTCTGGATGGGTGCCTGCATCATTGCCGGGATGAAACGGAACCTCTGGGAAGTGAACCTTCTCCTGCAGTTCTATTTTTGAGCTGAATGTTCTTGAGTGAACCACAACAAACACCTCCTTCTCTCTTACAACAGCAGCACAGGAGCTTTCAGGAAGAGAAGAAAGTCACCGAGCACAGAGTCAGCACAGTGCTCCTCGCTCTGCTGCAATAATAAATCCTGCATTTCCAATTTGGGCAGCACAGGAGGCAGGAGATAACCAATTCCTACCTGCAGGAACTTGGTGCCAAATTCACAAAAGCCTTTAAGATAAACCAAGCACCACACAGTGAAAGCCTTGTTATCTCAACAGCCTCATTAATCAAATATAACATGTCTGCTCTACACCACATGGCCAAGACTCATCTGTCTGGTGAATATTTGATATCCAGTCACAGAATAACCCTTGAAGAATGAGCCAGCACTGGGCTGGAAGCTTTGAAACCAGAAGAAATGCATTGATGCAAGAAGTCTCTTCTCAGAAATCAAGCTATAACTACAAAAGTACCAGAATTTTGTATTAAAAAATGTTTATCATTTTCACAAACACGGGAAGTTTCAGACATTTGACCTTTGTTCCTTCCCAAGTGACTAAAAAAGGAAGCCTGGAGAGGTTTGGTGCTCCTGATGCAGGTTCAGACCTGCAGAGGTGAAGGAAGGGCCCCTGGGAGATGTGAATGTCCCAGAACACCCTGGCCTGAGCAGGGGGACAATTTGCTCCTGGCTCCACGCTCAGGAACTCCAGAGGGATGAATCCACACAGAGAGGAGCAAACAGCAAACTGAGAAGGAAATTCAGGCTGTGGAAAGGATATTCTCACCCCTGACTCTCTGCTCCCTGGAAAACCCATCCTAGGCAGGTCTGGGAGGAGTGACAGTCACCAGGAGCTCTGATCCAGGAGCACAGGCTGCCATGGACCTGAACCCCTCTGGAGATCCCTCACCCAACTCCACCTCCTTCAGCTCTGCCTGGTTTCTTTTCAGACCCTGAGAAATCCCAGGGCATCCCAGTCAGCAGCAGGATTTACCTGAGAGCTCGTGGCAAACAGAGCACAGAAACTGCACCAGGGACAGCTCCAGGTCCCCTGCACCCCAGCAATGACAACATCTCCTGGGCAGGTGGTGGCCAGAGGGTGAGAGGCTTCTGGACACCACAGAACGACCAGGAATTCCAAGGGAAAAGCACTCAGTATGGATTTCTGCCAGAAGGACTGAATTCTGTTGCTTTTACATCTCCGATTCTGAATTCTGATCTGCTTTTACATTTCTACCAGTGCTGGGCAGAATAAAGTGGATTTGAAAAATACTCCCCAAAAGATCACAACAGACCAGCCCCCAACAGAGAAGGGCTCTGCAGTGAGGATTTAACAACAGGAATATGAAAAATAACCCCCCAAACTCGATGTTGATCAAGAGAAGGAACCAGCACAACCTTCCACTGAGCTGAGGGGCCAGAAGAGCCCTCGAGGGACACAACCACATCATGAAAAATCTGCTCTGATGGGTCTGGCTGGCTCAGCCCAGGGGTCAGGGCAGCACAGCAATGCAGGCAGTTTGCTGAACACGCTCCCCAGCTGATCTTGATTATGTTTGTGGTGTGACAAACATCAAGGGCTGCAAAAATACCATTATCCTTTCTGCAGTCTGACTTTCCTGGCACCTCAAAAAACCGACTGTAATGGATTGAGGGCATAAACTGTACTTTGTGGCTGTACATCTTGGCAGTCTGCTGCCAGCAGTGTCTCCAGAGACAAGATTCCTTGTGACACCAAGGTCACAGACATCATCAGTCTCGTGCTTTCTCTCCACTTTCTTGTTTTCCTTTCTCTTCCCTGTCCTTCTCCACCAAATGAGGAATTATCTTAAGTATCTGCAATCTCTAAAGGGTTGGGGAAAAAAAGAGGGGTTTCCCCTGAGGAAGAAGGAAAGAAGGTGACTCAAGCACTGCCTCAAACACTTTGCCTCTGAACCCTTCCTTCACTTCTAGGACTCCCAGTGACCTGTGGGATTAAATCTTCTCACTTGGGCTCTGCCTCCACGTATGCAACAATACAGAAATGCACAGCCCAGCCAGGAAACAGGTCCAGGGCACACCTAACACTATTAATCCCAAATCCACACTATTTACCCAGCCCTGCCACATCCTGTGCAGCCACAGTTAACTGGCACCATCAACCAGCCTGTTGCAGCCACACTGCAAACACATCCAACTGACATTTAAATAAATAAATACAGAAGCACAGAATCCCTCAGGTTGGAAAAGACCTCTGAGATCATCAAGTCCAACCTTTGACTAATCACCACCTTGTCAGCCAGACCAGAGCACTGAGTGCCATGTCCAGGAGGTTCCTGAACACCTGAAGGGATGGGGACTCCAAACCTCCCTGGGCAGCCCCTTCCAAAATATCCAAAAACCTCCCAGTCTCTTTTTTGCCTCGGGACAGCTTCTTCTTCTTCTTACAGTCACTGATATCTCTGACAAAACACTGACCTTGGAAAGGCCACCAGATCTCTGCAGAGTCCAGGAATTGTTTCTTAGGGGGGGTTGGAGAAAAAATATAAAGGAAGCAAAAATTTTTCTGAAGTATCCAAGGAACTCTCCTACAGCAGTCTCTTGTATTTAACCATCTCCCAGGCAACAAATGCCACAGGCATCCAAAAGTGCCCTCCACCCCTGCACTGTGAGCAAGAGAGTGGCAGAGGGAAGAGAGAAGCCCTGAGTCACTCCCAGCGCAGACTGGGCTGTGGGTGGGAGAGCAGAGCTCTCCTCCTGCCGGGGAAGGAGCGGGCTGTGTCGCTGGGCTCTGGGGCTGGCTCTGCTCTCCTGGCGGTGCATCCTTTCCAGCCCGCCTGCTGCAATTCGGGTCACGCTCATCAGCCGGGCCACGGGCCGGCCACGTTCCGATGGAACACGGCACGGCTCTCCGGGCTGACAGCGACCGTAACAACCCCCCGGAGAAAAACCCTCACTGAATTACTGACAAACAGCCAGCAGAAGCACAGGGCAGCCCCTGTGAGACCACCGAGTGCAAAGCTGTGAGCAAGCAGCCCCTCGTCACCCCGCAGGGCACGGAACACCCCCAGCGATGGGGCCTCCACCAGCACCTCCCTGCCCACTCCAGCATCCCACCGCCAATTCCGGGAAGAATTCCTTCCTAAAAAAAGACGCTGCGATCCGGGGGCATAGGATCGATCAGGGATTTTACGAGAACAGAGGCAAACCACGCGTCCAGCTGCCCGCCAGTGACGGGGAAACGCCCACGCTCGGGGCTGAGGCGGGCAGAGCGGCGGGCAGAGCCCGGTGCAGCTGCGAGCCCCGGTGCAGCCGGGCCAGCCCCGAACCCGGCGCGGTCCCGGCGAGGGGAGGCCGGGCAGGGCGGCGGCCGAGCGGGGCCGCGCTCTGACTGACAGCGCCCGCAGCCA
>VZTR01010009.1:0-59006 GCA_013400775.1 Chaetops frenatus
TCATCCTGATGTCAGAGTCCAGTACTCTCTCACTAGGTTTAGATATTTTGCCCATAGAGGCTGTAATGTGCAATAGCAAGTTAACTGATTTTACACAGGTTTTTCTAGCAGAGTAATACAAAAGGTACTGAAAACATAACACAGATGTAATGTGGATGAGATCTGCATTACTACCTTTCATGATATGCAGTGCTGGGCATCACAGGGAAGGAATTTATGAGTTTAAGTCAGTTCAAGCCATTTGCTGTTTTCCAAATTATTTTGCTACCTTTTTAGTATTTATACACTGTGTTGGGCTTAGACAGGTATCCACTCCCCTCATGCTGATCCAGCTAAGTCAGGAAGACATTCATACTCTTTTATTGAAGTCAGGTGTAAACATTTATACCACCAGTTCATCCTCTCACATGTTGATAGCTACATTCAGTCTGCTTTGTGTTGAGCTAAAATAAGCTTTCTTTTCAACAGCTGTGGTCAGCCACATCCTGCATTTTTCCCTGAACTCCATGGGCACACTGTTCCTGCTCAGTTCCATTGAGCATTCTTCTGTTAGAGGGGTCAGTCACAGCTGACTTCAGTGGAAATGAATGAAGTGAGATAGTACTGTAACTACACTCAGGTGTTCAATCAATCCTAAAAATGCCCTGCTTCAAAACTAGGCAGTAGAAATTCTCTAGCCAAAAATAACAAAAAGGAACGATTTATTCATATGAAGTTGCCTGTTCCTTGAACAAAATTCAATTTAATTTAGTTACCAAATGCCTCTACTGCTCTGCTCCCTCAGTTTGTGCAGTGATGAATACTGCTGCTAGCTAGACATTTCCCAGGCACGTTTAGATAGGGCAAGCCTGTATAATTTTGGAGGAAACATGATTTTACACCTTGGGCCCTAGGTTCTGGAAGCAGCTTTCCTACTATGACGTTGTTTCAATATATTTCCTTAATTTCTTGAGGTATTTTGAGCAAAAGAACATTGTAATCACAGGTGCTTCTAAAGTATGACAAGATTGTAACAAATCTTTGCAAAACAAAGTTCCTGCTCCAATGTTCAAGTTTATGTCTCTCAGTACAGGAGATTATTTTAAGTCTTGCTCAACAACTTAAAACTATACCACCTTTCCTTCTCCCCAGATATCTACATCAAAGATCATTAGAGTGGTCATTTGCTCAGGAAAATAAACCTCTTGAATTTTTGCATTACTTTAGAAGCAAGGTTTTCCTTCTCACCTGCTGTGTAGCATCATGTTGCCACAGTACAGAAGTGCTGCTGTCCCAAATGCAGGCTCACTACCTGGTGCACAAACACCAACTCACACATCAAGGTGAAGTATTTCTAATTTTTAATTCTAGTTTGCACAAGGTAATGAGCTATATGGTAACCCACAAAAGGCAGCTGCCTGATCATCAGAACTTTACAGTGTTGATACATTTCAACTAACAAAGACATAGCGTTCACTGGTTACAAGTAACATATCTTTTGTTAATTAGTAGTCAAACTCCTACTTCCTAGCTATCCCTTTTGCCTCTCATGGTCATTGGTCCACGAGTACAGTTCTTACCTCCATTTGAGTCTGGGTTTTGTGTCGGGTAGGTAGTCAATCAGTTGGTGGTTGTCAACTCCCACTGCCAGAACTACTTTCCTCCAGTTACTGCTCAGTTCTGCTGACTTCACTCCTGGTGTCTCTTGTCCTGACACCTCATTCATTTTGGGATTATCTTCCCTTTTCCTTAAAGCAAAGGATCACCCAAGCATGAAAGATTAACAATGACATTGTTTAACCATAACTGTCCAGCTCTAGCTACTGATTAACAATTAAAAAAACAAAATTGATAGTTTGGTTAAAGTCTTGAGGTGCTCCAGTCTGGAGGGGCTTGATATTAGTGCCACCTGCCATCACAGCACTAGGGACTCATCATTCGTGATAGCTCTATGGATTGTCTGCACAGTACTTACTTCAGAGGGGCACAGACAGCACTGCTCATCTGAACTGTCTACAGTAAATTTCCTTGGGTTTGCCTTCCATGGCAAATACTGCATAACACTCTCAAAAAAAGGAAAAAAAAAAGAAAAAAAAAGGCTACAACTCACAGCAAGTGGTAGGCAATTGCTATGTAAACACATTGAATTCAGACTGCAAATTATCAGAATTCAACTCTGAAGTTTTGGCCCAGACCTGCCCAAGCCCGTATTTCAAAAATTCAATGAAAACAAGTGGAATAACTTTTATAACATTTTGAAATTTAGTGTATAAAGAAAGGATGTTTCTGTGGGCCAGTCAAAGACAAACTGTGAAAGAGACTACAAAAAAAACTGACAGAAATTGTGATGGGAAAAATTTTACTAAAGGCAGCCCGTGTAAACACCTTGAAGTAGCAAAGTACTTTCTTCAAAGTACAACAACTCTGTGAGCTATGCCAGCAGTAAGACAACACCAGTTAGGCAAAAATGCTTTCTGGGAACCCTGATAGCATGTGTGCTGTAAATCCTGGGTCTCAGTTCAGAGAACTGATACACATTGGCAGAATGCTGAATTTGTGGGGAAACCTCTCTGAAAATCCAAACACAAAGGTACACTGAAAATCCTGATGAAAATGTCTTCTGTGAGATGGAATATGAAGTTAAGTACAATGTGTACACTATACTAAAATTGTAATCAAATTTATATTATCCACTTTTATTCAAAAATAAGTTGCATCATACTGTATCTTCTGAAAATTTTTACTTCGACCTTCATATTTAATCTGGCTCTACTTAAAATCATCATATTTTAAATCCTGGATAAGAGACAGGCATTTACTGGATAAGGTTTAACCTACTGATGGTGAAGACTTGGATGTGGAAAAAAAATACTTCAAAATAACTAATCTTTATGGAAATTGAGCCTGTACAAAGCTGATGCAGAAATGAAGAGTCATACCAATATTTTAAATTAGATTCAAATAAATGCACATGTCCTACATTTTCTCTTCTCCTCACCTCCACCCTTCTGACCAGCAAGGGCTTTTATGATCTCTCAGTTTCTGAAGCTAACATCTGTGGATCCCTATCCAACACATACATTAAGTGCCAAGTGAGGCCCAGAGTACACAGACAATTCTCACAATGAAAAGGAAGATGGGACGGAGCGTCTCTTAAGGATGAGCATGCAATTCATTTAAGATACAACAACATTTATTAATCTAAAAAAAATTAGCTTAAGTGTCACTGTGGCTTCTATAGGCCACGTTTATCTCCCTATTTCTAAAACACGTTTTTTCTCAGCATTTTCCCAATTGATTTATGAGTAAAAAGGCCTTCCATACTTTATGTTCAGTTGTAGAAGTTGGACCTTGTATTTAAAAGATGAACAAACTGCAGAAGGATGTCTGTCTAACAAGTACTTCTTTGTGTACAGGCATGCTGATCTATTAGTACTTTTTAAAGTAACTCCTCCAAAAATCTGAAATTTATGACTATGCACTTTTTCTCACGTAGACACAGACAATTTGTTCCTACCTTTGCTTGGTGAGTCTAAAGTAATGATCAAATGTATCCAGAAATGGGTGTCTTCCTTCTCATCTAAAATACACAATTCTTGTTTGGTGCTTTTTAATTCCTCTACTTAGATTTCGAGCCAGGCAAGCTTGATTAGTGGCCATGCCCAAAATGTGTGTATGTCTGCACGTGTGAAGGCAAGATGCACAAAAGACAGTGTATAAAGTGTATGTAAAGTAAGCAAGCAAAAAAAAAATTAATTAGTGTAATCCATGTAAGTCCTGATTCTAGGAAGTATCTGTAAAAATACCCCATCCATATCTAGAAAATAAATCCCATTTTTCTTTGAAATGTAAATATA
Source organism: Chaetops frenatus (assembly GCA_013400775.1). Classification (NCBI taxonomy): domain Eukaryota; kingdom Metazoa; phylum Chordata; class Aves; order Passeriformes; family Picathartidae; genus Chaetops; species Chaetops frenatus. The sequence goes on from VZTR01010009.1 coordinate 3,837, forward strand.
AAGTTAACAGTGTCATTTTAATGAGATGTACTGACTGAGTCCAGGAATCATCTTAAAAGAGAACCTTTATATTTGGTATGTCAGGTAAAGCAGATAGAATTCTCAGATGAACTAGGGAGATTAAGCAGGAGACAGAGTTAAGTATCTGTCAACCTCAGTTATTTTCTTCTGTTTGTATTGGTATGTGATTCTATTAAAATTAGTTCTGTTTATTATTCACAGATTTCTTAAAAAGAATAAAAAAATATATGAAATAAAGTATCACTGAGAAGAATGAGCTGACAGTAATTTGGTCAGTTACAAACAACTAGAAAAATTGTGCTGCCTTCTACATGGCAATCTCAAAACGACTGCACACTTAGCAGTAACATCATCGCTTTAATAAATCACTAGGTTTGTAAGCAAGTTTGTATGGATCTCATTCATCATTTTCTCACCAGTCCTTTCCAATTAGAAATACCATGAGGAATAAATACTGAAGACTGTCAGGGATATTATGGATTAAGTTTGAAATATAAAATAATATTTTAGAAAGAGGTTGGTAAAAGGATAAACATTAAAATGTGGTTATATTTTAATGTAAATCTTGACCATTTTTTTTCCTATTCAGGCCTCACTCATGCTAGGGGCAACTTCCTCCAATATCGTTTATCTTCCTAGGGTTAACAGCAGTTTAGTTCTGTTTCATAAATTAAAAACTATACATCCTGCTCCTCATGAAGCAAAGAAAATTTAAAGTTATGATAGCTGGTTTGAAACAGAATTACATATACCATGTTAAAAATGTTAAACACCTCAATTAAAGTCTGCTTTTTCCTTTCGTAGACTCAAGGAACGATTCTTCCTGCTCCAAATTTTGACCCTATAATGGATGCCCAGTTGCTAGGAGGAGCCCTACAGGGAATTAGTGAGTATCTTGACTGATTCTAACATCAACTGCCTCTCTTTCAGAAAGCTCTCATAAAACAACAAGCAATAGGCAAAATAAAAACTCATAAAATTAAGTGCCACCACCTATCTGCAGATTCTTCAAGGAATCACAATAAGACACACTGATGATGTCCAAACAAATCATTTGCATTTACAGGAACTAAGAGCTGATCAAGATTAATCTAAAATCCATACCAACACCTACAGTAATGAACACTTCAGTGAGAAAACAAGAAAAAAGAAAACAGAATTCTGTGTTACATCACTAGAGTGAGGGCCAAGAAATGAAAGGATTTTAGTTGTAACTTCAAGAATTAACTGCTACCAATGTCTGCTAAGTCACTTAATCAGTCATAAGAAATAAAAAATTAATGGGAGTAGAAAGTTTAAAGAATTCATTATCTCTGCAATTTTTGCTTTCAGTGTTTGTTCCAAAAAACTTTTGTTCACAAAAGCATTTTTTTCTGTTCATATTTTTGTATTTTCCTGTTGAACCTTCTTGGTATTATTGAGGGTCACAATATTAATCTATTTTTTTACTATCTGAAACGTTTCCCCCACTTTAAAACTGTTTTCTGTATCAGAGCTTTTATATCCCTTGGGCTTTTCACAAGATTGTACAGCATAAAATCTTGCATTCTGTTCTCAATTTCTTTAATGAATATGTGAGGAGTCAGATTTAATGTTGAACGAACCACAATAAGCATAATTCATCAAGGGTAATCAGAAGTATCTTTATGAATAAACTGGCCACAGATGAAAAGTTTTGAACACCCTCCTACCCTTCAAACAATACTTTTAAGGTGATGTTGCTAATATGAAAATATAGAGATGATATTCTTCATTTAATACTCTAACTACAAGTACATTAACCTCAATTTTAATCTTCCTATCAAAGTACACGGAACAAAGTTGAAATTTAAGGACAATGAACAAAATAAACAGTTCACCTCCAGAGGAGGTAGTCACCATATCCTTTACAGGCACTGACGCTCTGACCCTCAACCCTGCACATGGCATTCATTCTTATGAGGATGTTCAGTCACTTATGCTGTCCTACTGATACCAGTGGTACTACACAAGTGAATAAAGTTTTATATTTATTTTTTATAATATTTTCTATATCTGGATCCCTCTCAGTTTTTACTATAGAGACTATGGAAGCTATAAAGATTCCTAGTGATATCTATTTTCTGAAAACTAGAAAGAAACCATTGTGTACAGTATCCCAACCCTTAGGATGCAAAAACAATTTTAAAACTCTAAAATAATTTTCAGAATATGTTAATAATAATATTTTTCATAAGCAATAATACTGATTTATTATAGCAGTTTACTAGTATGTTCTACCTATCAAGGAAACCATCCTAGGTAACCTTCAATAAAATGCCCTTTGGATTGGAAATGGATTAAAATACTATATTTTAAATCTTCATAACTTACTTTATACAGTTCCTCTGAAGTTACAACTTTGAGTTTTTCAACAAATGGTCTAACAGTAATTTTTCATCCCTATAAAAGAGATCCCTAATTCTTAAATGACAATTTAATCAATATCAATCGAACACACAAGTATGACTTCCAAGACTCAGCCACAAATCCTGCTACCAGGCCTAGTTCTGAATACATGAAAGTCCCTATCTGTTCTATTGATGCTTTCAAATCCACTGAGCTTGTGGGAGGTGATGATGCATCTGGTAGTAACAGACTGCTTCACTTTTTGATGGTATTACACCAGCAAGGGCAAGATACACAAGCACAGTAAATATAACTGATGTTGGTAAATACTAATGGAATACTAGTCTCCTGATCAAGTTTTTCAAGAAATTAGTATAATGTTCTTAAACAAAACACAATCAAATATAAGTAAATAACACCAGCTGGTTAATTTAGAGTCTGTGTCATTTCCTTCTCAGGTTGTGAAAAAGATGTGTTGATTGATATCCTAACTCAGCGTTCCAACTCCCAGCGGCTCATGATTGCTGAGGCATACAGAGACATGTACGGCAGGGTATGACAGAAGCACTTTGTACTTTCATTACATCTTTCTCTCCTGTGCAGCTGTCAGTCCTTCTCTCAGGTCAGTCACTCGAACCACAAGCCTGTCAGACAGTTGGCTGGCACAACAGGTTGGCACACAACTTTGCTCATTGGCTATTGATACCTCTGATGGTATCACACTGTCATTTCTTCAGCTGAAGTACTATCTGCCACACAGAGTTAAAAAGGGACAGGAAAGGTTCCTTCTATAGCCCATTCTTCTCTATTGACCAGCCTAAAATTTCTGAACAGACTTGTTTCTTCCTTCATGTGCTTTTGGAGGCTTCTGAAATATATTTTTCAGGTTTTTGGAATAAATAATAAAATAGTATTGTAACCAAAGAAAAACACCATACAAAGAGTTACACCTTTTGCAAAATTCCTGTGAAAGTCATGAGAAGTGCTGTGTGAAACTACATACTATTTGATTAAATTGACTAGACATGCCCATCCCCTGAAAGAAGCCAAAAAAAAACCATTTAAGACAAAATCCAGTTTTCTTCATTTCCTGAAGCCTGTAAAACTCTGGGCTCATCAGAAAATTCACTGAAGGCCAGTGTCTGCTTGCAATTGAATTGATCAGCATGAGTGAGAACAATGAGTTTGCACAAATGCTACCATAGAGCCATCTCTCTTAATCAGGGTTAACTAGAAATGGTTCATTCAAAACTCCATATTATGTGGTGCTTTTACACCACCAGTTCATTACCCATCAGAGCAGTGTATTTTTTACTTTGGGGAGACAAGAAGTTTTCTAGAGACAACATTTGTCCCAACTCTATACTAAAATACCTCAAAACCATTGACCATTGAAATAAGTTCAAACATCCTCTTACTTTCCTAGAACTGAAGGAAAAAGAGCTGGATTTAATCAGTGCAGTGGGTTGATTTTGTGTTGTTACTCATGTCCAAGAGATCAATGACTTTATTTGGACTGTTAGAAAAAAATCAAACACATAATAACTGTGATATTTGAGATGTAGCCTTGAATGAATAAGTATATTTTATAGAGACCATAGAAGAACAATAACCGAATCACAGCTATCCACCTTCCAAAGACTGTGACAATGATTGAAATCAGTGCACCTAAATTATTAAACCTGTTTTTTCTGTTATGACGTATTTATTAGGTTACCATCACACATGGAAAGCACACAAGTTCAGTGCTTATCCATGCAATATTGCTTACTGAGTTTTAATCTTACTTATAGAAAACTACAGTATGTCAAGCTACCCAAAGGTGCCTGGGATGTGAAGCACTGACCTAACTGGCTTTTCTTTTCAAATCAAAAATCAATATATAAACAAATCAATAAATCCATATGAAAACACAACACCTTTAAATTCATAACTCTTTCAGACATGTAAGTCAACTTGAAGTGTTATAAAGCCAGTTGTCATAGACCTAAAGATCTAGAAGATAGAAAAAAGCCAAAGAAAACCTCAGATGTCCTTTTCAAGAATCTCACTCTCTAAATCTATGAACAGTAATAGAAGGGAAAGGCAAGAAAACTGTTTTCATATTCCAGCAATGGGCTACAAAATATTTTCTAAAAATCATGGAACATACTGCGATAGACCCACACTTTTAATCCAAATGAACTCATTAAGCACTGGGTACATTTTACAGTGCAAGATACATCATGATATTCTTGACAGTTTCCAAAAAAAAAACCACCAAGAATGTGATGTATCTTGCCTTGAATTGCTCCAGTTTATGCTTTGAAAGATAATTTAGCACACATCACACTTACCTGGCTGTAATTTGTCCCACTGGTTATATCGCATTGAGCAAACGTGCCATTTGGCAATCCCAGTTTATGAGTGGTAAACACTGCAGGACAGAGAAGAGACATGGCAAGGCAACAGCAGTTTTAACCTTCTCGGTTCAATTTATGAAAATCTGTTGGTCCAACCCTCTTCCATCTTTATTTCACTTCAGTCTGTTCAATATGGAAGCCACTACACCCACTCATTAGACAAATGTAAATTGTGACACATTAGAAGGAAAGAAACACATATTAAATAAAAAAAGGAAAACAAAAAAACCCCAAAAACAATCTGAACTAGCTGCATGATTCAGATATACAGAGAAGCTTTAGGATTCCTTCTTAAAATTAACCTCCAAGGATTTCTTACAGCAAAGATTATTAGAAAATTAAAATAATGACAACTTAGAGTGTGGAGGCCTGTGGACCTGCCAGGGGAGGCTATGCCCTGGAGGAATGACCCTTAGGCCTTGGCCTCTCCTATTGACTCCTATGAACCCCTGTTGATCCCTGCAGACTCTTATGGTAAACATCAATCAACTCCAGTTCTACACCCTCTGTTAACAATACATGTTTGGGTTCTGGCAAGTTCTTTGTTCCTCGTGCACCTGGTGGCTGTTGGCCAATTTGCCGTCATACCCCCAGTTTACCATACATGTTTAGTTTCTAGTAAGTTCCCTGTTCCGTGTACATCCATGGGCCTGTACCCCGTTTGTCCTCCCTAGTTGTTTCCCCACTGGTTTTTGTAATTACTTTCCCACCTACCCTTCCCATTGGTTGGTTGTTACTGCTGACTGCGTGCCCTCTGTGCCCATATATAATCCTGGACCCTCAGCTTCCCCCCATCTTTGTCCCTGGACCCTTTTGGTGCATGGATGGATAGGCATTGACATCCACCCCTGCTAATAAACGCCACTGGAAACCCATACAGAGACCCCTCCTGCTCTCTGTTGCTTATCTAGACATCTGCTGCGTGTTGAGTGTGGTGTCCACCGCGTGCTCAGCAGAGCACCCTCCCCTTGGAAATGCTTCAGGAAGGTCACGGTGTTTCACCATCTGTCCACACTGCGACATTACAGTTTTCTTTTCTTATTTTCAATACTTCACTTCCCTTAGTTCTGATTGCAGGAGTAATTTTTAAGTAGGATCCATTTGTATTATTAATCCATTTTCCCACAGGCATGTTGTCAGAAGTAAAACGTCTTATAATAATTTCTACTCCATGTGTGATTTAGTGGTTGTCAAATGAATCTAAAGTGCATTCACTGACGACTGTATATGTTTCTTCATCATAAATTTAATTTTTAATATGCATATGTTGTCCTTCATTGCCACTCTAGCTATTAAATTAATTACATTCAGAAATGTATCAAAATCAAAGTACAGGCCTGAAAAAATAGGGCTCTGGAAACATAATAGTTTGTATCATGGGAACTGTTTCTGGGATGCCTATCAATTCAGACATAGACCAGGACATATCTGGCAAGTGTCTAGTGCCACACACAAAATATTAAAAAAAAAAAAAAAATTAAAAATTTAAAATAAAAGGCTGCCCAAGTGTCCTTAATCAAAAACAGGACACATCAACAGTAAGTTAACAAGCTTTTGGCATTTTCAGTGTTTTGAAGGATGCTACTGGGAATGAGGAGAATGGGGAGAAAACTCTGATCCATTACTCAGCTATCTGGCAAGAAAGAACTGAGAAACATGAGGGGGGAATGGGGGGTTCCTTATTATTAATCCAGGATCTATCACAAGTAGTGAATTCAGTTTGATTGTAAAATACACCTGAATTGAAGGACATAACCTTCCAGCTATCAAAAGCTGATATTTTTATAGGAGCATTACAGATTTTTTTTTTTAAATTATTCACATGGTAACACAGAAAGAAGCACAAGAAACCACCTGTGTTATACAAGATTCATCTTCCGAAGGTGCTTACCTCTCTCAGATTTGCACAGGGAATATGTTTAGAGAAGCTGCAGATGCTCTGCTGTGATATTCAGTTTTCCGAGACTTTAAGTAATAGTTGCACTTAAACATCTGCATTTTCTTCTCTGTTCTAATGAACCAAAAACCAACAAACCATTGTGACCTACTGGTTTGTGCACCTATTCTCATCTTGCTCATACTTGTAGAACAAGCATGTACTATTTAAAAGAATATTTTTTTACTTAATCTTGGCCAGAATTCATTTTTGATAGTTCATCCTTGATCATTTACAGAGAAAAACCAGTAATAATTTTTAAGCTGTCTATTTTAATAAAGTGTGACTATAGAGGTAGTCCTGTCTGTGCACTTTCCTTTTCTTTTCAAGGATCTGATAACAGACCTAAAAGAGAATCTCTCTCATCACTTCAAAGAAGTTATGGTTGGCTTGATGTATCCACCTGCCTCCTATGATGCCCATGAGCTTTGGCACGCCTTGAAGGTAATCTTCATATTCAGAATTGATCAGAGTTGCAGCCATTAATTAGAGTACCGAACATACATTAAATTAATTTTTTATTACATTTGATTGGTCGCTAAACTATTGAAAGTTAGTACACTGGAGTAGTGTACTATCACATAGTCTACTAGTAATCAGAAACACAGGGCTATTTCAAGTTTATTCATTGGTATGCTAAACACCAGCATAAATAATATCTTTGTCATGGAACAAATACAACCCATTCAACACCCATGGTAAACTCAGTAAATGAAGAAATATTTATACAGGGAAATGTAAGATGCTGTTTTTGCAAGCATTTACGCATGTTACAAACCAAACTGATTTTCACAGCCAGTGCCATGCACTAAGGCTCCACCTCTCAAAAGACCAATACTTCTTTAGCAGAACATGTCTTCAGGGAAATACTTACAAATTACTCTGTGACAAAGCAAACACTGAAACAGAACTGATTTCCTATTTTGAAGAAAATGTTTCCTTTTCTTCACAGGACTGCAATCCTCACACAACTGAAGTTTTGAAATAAACAAAAATATTTTTTCAAATATCAGGTCATAAAATGGTGAAATTCATTCCCACAGGGCATTGTGCAGACCAAAAGCACAAATCAGCTTATAAAGGACTTGAATAAATTCTTTGAAACCACGCTGACTGTTGGCTGCTGAAAATAATAATCCTTCTCAGGAAATTCTTGAATTGCCAACTCCTAAAAGACAGGAAGGCATATCAGAGCTCAACACTGTTTTCCTTTTCTTTCCATGAATATTTGCTACTGTCTACTGTCGCAAGTAATACACAGGTTACACGGTTTTGGGGTCTATCTTGCCAATTTTCAGATTCCACTCCTCCAAAAAAAAGTTAACTTCTTCTTGTTCTTCAGACACTTTACTCAATGCACTTTTAAGAACTACTGGTATGTCCTTATTATAATTGGCATTAAAAGGATTGTGAAATATCATTGCTAACAAAGGAATTATGTCTTTCACTAACATTATTTACAAGATTGCCAAAGTTTATTTTTGCCTAAATGTGGATCAAATTAGAACTTTCTTACAGTATTCTATCTTGATCTGAATTATTATGACCAAGGTAAAAAAAAAAAACCCAGACCATGTAGATCTATGGATTCTAATGTTCCCCTTTATCCCAAATGCAGAATACTCATTAACACTATCCATGTGCCTATCAAAAGCAGCATATACACCACATCTTATGTCAACTGAAGTTTGTAAAATTAATTCAAACCCTGTGGGAAAATACAGTGATTTGAAGCACTGCATGAATGGCCATGATGCTGTCCTTTAATACCAAGTTCTATGCTAGATATTACAGACTGTAGCACTCCTAAATAAATTTTAAAAGGAAAAAAAAAAAGAAAAATAAGGGAAAAAAAAAAGGAAAAAATAAAAGAAAGAAGATAAGAAGATAGAATACCAACATAATATCTATGCTCATGTCTACTTCAGATTTCCTGAACATTTGCTGGGGATGTGTGCTGTCTTTGCATCTGCTTTCAGCAAACAACAATTCTTACTAAAGCTCTAAAATTATTCCCATTATACTTCTGTCAACACTAGTCTTGCTCCATTTCCCACTTGCTAAAGTACATGCTGAAATTCAGATTTAGAAATATATTCGAAATACAGGGTTTTCTACTAAAGGCATTTAAACAGGTAGATTATGTAAAAGAACACCCTGCAGAAACTACAATTATTTTGTTTTTTCTGATAAGGACAGCATTGCTTTCTTCTAAAAATTGGGGTTTCTACTACACAGCATCTTTTCATATTTAATTCTTTCCATGCAGGAAGTAGACACAGAAGAAAAATGTCTAATTGACATATTAGCCTCAAGATCAAATATGGAGATCTTCCAGATGAAAGAAGCCTACCTAATGCGTAAGGTTTTTTCCAAGTGCACAGCAGCAGTTGTACTATGTGTGTTCTGTAGGTATTAGCACACATGGAGGAACAGAACGACAAAAATTACTCCTCAGTACCCAGTGGTTCCCTTCCACACACCCTCCCATAACTATATACAAAAGCCTGAAGCAACCTGAAGTGGTGAGTGGGCAGCCCAGCAGGGCCAGACAGACGTGCCAGCCCCACAGCCAGGTCCTTGTAGAACCTGCCCAGGTTACACCTGAATAGAATAAGCCTATTCATCCTTTATTTGACTATCTTTATTTGTACTACTCAGAGCATGTTCATTTATGATTTAGATTATATGTTTTTGGTTTAACCTAGAATATAACACTGATCTTCAACAAGATATCAATTCTGAGACTTCGGGTCACTTCAGAGATACACTCATGAACCTTGCTCAGGTACTGTAAAAATAAGAATTATGATTTACATTTCTAAAAGATTCATAATGACTTTTGATAGTATTGATAAGTTTTACATTTTAAGGTGACTGCGATTAAAGCTAGTTCAATAGGGCTGCACTTTTAAACAAGAAACAGGAGATAGGCTGATGAGGAAGAGAAACTGAATTCTGACTTAGACTTTGAATATCAGATGGAGGCAAAGGTAAACAGATTATTTTATATAGTCCCCTCGGTAGTCAATTGCTGACCCTTTGCTCCATCTGTCTCATCTCAAAAGCAATCCATTTGCATGTACAAATGTGATTATCATTTTTAAAAGCATATGTTTTCTGCAATATCAGAATAGATAATAAACCATCAAAACATTATGTGAAAATAGAAGTATACTCACATTTGAATAAGAAATAAAGAATTAAAGAGTTCTCTGTTTAAAATATGGTGCTCTTTGTACTATTGCATATGCTAAATTGCAAAATGCTTGCACAGAGGCAAAAGTGTCACTTTTACACACCAATTTCTGCTGTTTTCCCAGTCTGTAGTTTATAAAACAAAGTTGTCATCCTTGTGAGATCATAAGCTCCCATTCTCATTGTAGTCACTGTGCTCATTATCTTTAAAATCTTTTGTAAACCAGAGTAACAAATAATGACAAAAGAAGCGCCAGGGGATAACAGCATACATATGGTATATCTGTATTTTTATATACATGCTTATCTGGGGAAAAACTTCTCACACAAATTTGAAATACCAGCAGGTTTCACTGAGGTAAAAAAGACAGAAGTTTCAAGAGTAGAAGCTATAAACAGGAAATATTTTTTCCAATGCTGGATGTTTTTTCCCTAAAAATGAAAATTCTTCCCTGCTTAAAAACGAAGAGATAGAGGTTAAGCAACCTCACTTCCCATAGTTATTAAAACCATGGGACATTCTTTACTCATTAAATGAGCCAAATTTAAAATAACCTCAGATTATACAGTACTAGTCCTAACTTTCTTAAGCTCCAGATATTAATAGAGACCTAAAATCAGCAATTTCTTAGCTAACAAGATCTGCTACTTCTCTCAAGGCAAGGAAGAGTTGCAGGAAATTTCAACTCTACGCAGTTATACTATATATATAGTATAATTCTTAAGATTGTTAGTCAAGTCACTCATGCTTGGATATGATCTCGTGACACTGTCGCCTGCCCTTCTCTCGAGAGCCCAGACTCGGGAGGCACAGCGTCGGGGGGTGAAGAGGACTTTTCTCTTACCCAAGAACAGCTGACCCCAGTCTCTGTAGCCAGCTCAGGGGAGCTATGTTTTTGGATGCAGGCGGAGAGGATGGAGAGACAAAACAAGGGTCTGCCAGTCCGAGGTTCCAACCAGCTTTATTAGGGGCAAAGGGTCCAGAGCAGACAGACAGACTCCAAACACTGACAAGGGCTTATAAAGGGTCTTCAACTCAGGGGAGGGTTCAGACAATAAACCAATCAGGGCACAACAGAGGTGGGATTAGGGCGGAGTAGGAGTAAACAGACAAAGGGGTTGAACCAATAGTGGTGCTGCAGGGAGGGATACAACTTCCATCAACCAATCAACCGTCGAGTGAGGGTGAAGCTTCCAGAAAACAGGGTCAGGACAAAGAGGGATTGAAATGGGAAATTGGGGAGTGGTTTAGGATTGACAAGGCAGCTGGGGAAGGGTGAGTACCGCCTATTAGGCGGGGTCAGGGGATTGACATTTGGGAAAAACCAAGGGACAAAGACAAGGGGAACTGGGGTAAACCATTACATAAGTATAACCTAAAATCACACCACCTCAATCTCGTATTAAAACTCAGTGATATTTCATTAAAACACACCCTTTCTAGTTCTATAACCATTCAACAGTTCCAGTGCATCCTTAATCCTTTTCTGCAGAAACCCTTTGCTTTGATTTCTATTACATTAGACTACTGAGAGAAGTAAACCTGCTCCACATATGCAGAGTGAACTATTCAATTGCTATAGTACTGTATTTATGGTTTTCATGTCCAGCCTGAAGTAGATTAGAAGTTATAGGTTATGGTCCTTCCTAAAGAAATTAACAGAGTTAAAAGAATTTCAAATTCAGGCTAATTAATATTCTAGTCTGAGGGAAACAGATTTTATTCTAATTCTCTTTTTTTGGGATATTAATTGAAATATGATAATTTTCTACAATTTAAAACATAATTATACAAATGTTACTGAAGAAATTGAGTAGTTGACTCATGTAGAGTATTATTAAAGTTATTTTATTGTTCATTTCCGTGTCTTTATTCCCTTGTTTTCTTGTGTATGTAATTTTATGCAGTCATTCCATAATAATTCACTTCAAAAAAAATTTCTTACTACTAAAAATTTCACTTTGTGGAATTCTCACCATTTAATTAACATGTAAATTAACGTTTTTAACAAAAAATAACTACAAATAAGTCATTCTATAAACTGACAGCCAATACCAAATTTTAATCTTGCCCTTCACATATAAGGTAACATGACTGTAAATTTTAAACTAAATTGCTTCAAACACGTTATTAAGGCAGTAATTACATGAGCTTACGATTCTTAAGAGTTCTGCAACAAAGGCTGATTTGTATCCTTACAAGATGACTGTGATTATAAAAGCAATTCCAAAAGTAGTGTGCTCTTCTCTTTTTCTGACTGTATAATTCTGATCATAGTGTTCTCACTAAAGAATCTAGCTTGGTTTGTGTAACTGAAAAGCTATTAAATGTGTGGGAAAATTAGAAGTATTCTTTTGGGGTTTGTGTATCAAAGTTGTCAAACAATTTCCTAGTCTTGGATCTTAATTTTAGACAACGGTTATGAGCAAGCAAAATCTCCATTATGTGATGAACTTGCTCCTATGGTTTGCGCAGGAAGAAAAAAACTTAGAGAAAAGGTTCCTCTGGTAATATGCATATTGATAAGAACTGATCAGTGAATGGCAAATTTACTCCTATCCATGTTTTCCGCTCAGAGTTACATATTAGAGTAAACAATATAACATCCATAATTCTGAAAATGGTGGTGGGATTGTGGTGGTCAGATAAAAGTTTATTTAAAATAGGACTCAAACTGGGATAGGTTTATCCACTTCCCCCTCCTTTTTCCTCTCACAAGACTGTCATTCCAGAATTCCTCTTATTAACAAAAATTAAGACATAATGTGACAAGTTGAAGATATTTTCTACATTTGCAAATTCAACCACGCAATATACTGATCCAACCTAAAAGCCCATAAATGTTATCTCAAGAAATTCAACATAGTTTCATATACAGAGAACTTTATATTCCTACAGTGGTTTAGGATTTAACTTTTGAAGACAGTTTATCTCTTCTTTCCCTCAGGGAACAAGAATGGAAGGATATGCAGACCCTTCTACAGCTGCTCAAGATGCAATGGTAAATATGCTCAGATTTGAAGTTCTCAAATATTAAAAAAAAAAAAAGTTGAAAAGTGATTTAGGACTTACTTTAAATATTTTGTGTTTTTTTTCCCCTTTTTCTGCTATATTAGATTCTATGGGAAGCATGTCAGCAAAAAACAGGCGAACACAAAAACATGCTGCAAATGATTCTCTGCAACAGGAGTCACCAGCAGTTGTGGATGGGTAATCCAGCAGTTCAGTTGTTTGAATACAGAGCGGAAAGGAAAAACGTGACTCACTAAGAAAGCCATGCTTTGCATACCAAGACAGTCAGTGTGCAGCAGGACATTAGCCTGAAACCTCAGTGTGAACTGTTGGAGCTCTCAGACTCCTACTGATGTTAATGGGAATTTGCAAGTAATGCAAAACTGAACTTTGCCCAATGACTACTGACAGCTGTAGCCAGAACAGACAGGCATCAGGATGCCTAATAACCCAGGGAAGAATGCATGACCAAAGAAAGGCAAATGCTACAGCTGCATTGAGTTTACATGACACAACAGGATGAGGGGGATTTTTAACTATTTTATTCAATTTTCCCAAGCAACTCTTATGAGAAAACACCTTGGAAGAGCTCTAAGGAGTACTTTCAATAAATTTTTGTATGTGAAAACACATTGCTGTGTTGGAGCTCTTTCTCAGGAACTTCATAGAAGATTTTGATGGGAGCACTTCAGTGTTCACATCTGCTCTCCTGTAACAAACATAAACACAGAAGCATAAGGGCCATTTTAATTTAAAATAAAAACTCAGACATAGCTCCAGATTGCAAGAAATTTATGTGAGCTCATCCACCATTGTAGGAGAGAAACCTATTGTATCTGGTGACAAGTCTGAATTTCTGCTCTGCAGTGGAAGAACAGTCTGTCTACTGACAAGTTTATCACTGTGCAGCCAGCTGTATTTCTGTCAGCTTTCAACAGTAGGTTAGAACTACTTTGCTATCATGGATCAACAAGTTAATTCAGCTGATGATGACAGGATTAAAACAGGTGCTCTATGTTCTGCTCTCTTCCTGAGATTTTAGGGCCCTGCCTTTACTGTACTCCTCCATAAGTTTTGTAGTCAGGAGAAAAAAAATTTCCACCTTCCCTATCAGAGAAAGCACACCCTGTATATTTGTGTGTCTGCATATCTACATCTTGCAGCGACTGTGCACGTCATTCAAGTCCTGGCTCCTTGCCACAATCCATGAATCTTACCAGTTTTAGCCAAGCCAAGCAAGGAAGGTGTCTTACTAGCAGGATGTTCTTAAAAGTTTCATAAACAGATGTTGCTAGATATGTGGCATGCATTCATTTTATCCTGTAGGCTGAAGAACCCAAGGGGAGGATGTCCTGGAAGCCAGGTTTCAGGCTACCCATTTGCCTGACCTGGGGAATATAAACCTCATGAAACACTGAGAATAATAACGGGAAAAAATAAACTCAATATAGTACTGGGGAGAAGCAAGGGGGAAAATAAAGAAAAAAAAAGTTTAAAAATTTTTTTTTAAAAAGGAAAAAAAAAGAAAATAAAAAACCCCAAAGAAACCAAGTTGATCATTATTAATTACATAGAAGAAAACAAGATGTTTTTTCCCCCCCAAGTTTTCCAGGAATTCCAAAATATCTCTGGGAAGACATAGTAGATGCCATTAATGAATGTTACGATGGATACTTTCAAGAATTACTGGTTGCAGTAGGTAATGTAAAGATATTATTTTTACTAGCAGAACTCTCTTAATAAATTCTAGTATTTTATCTCTTCTACATCAAGAATATTATTTTTCTGATATTTTATCCACTTGAATCTCTTATATTTTGCAATTAAATTTTCAGAGATAATTAGAAAAGGGTATTTTAACTACTTTCCTATGTTGATGTAAACCTAAAAACGTATCTATGCAGCACTAGCTTCTGACTAAGCAGAATTAGTATCTACTTTATCTGATAATAATCTTTATGTGATCAATGATAACTGCATTTCCAACTGATTTTACACATATTAAATAACAAGTTTTGAGGACTTTGGTGGTATACAAGTAAGTTTCAAGCTTTACGTACATTTGTCTTTCATTTATAGAGTAAGGATAAAAGTATTTCTAAAAATAGGACACGTGACTGCACTGATATTTAATAGGCCCTTCGATGCAACAGCAATGAGGATCCACCTGAAATAAGTACCAAACTTTTAAAATTATAAATATAGTTATATTAGTGAATATTGGTAGCTTAATTTTAAGCTGAGCCATGGACAACACTACTCAGCTTTATACTTCAAGGAGCCCAAAGCCAAAAGAAATTATTTTATAATAACCTTCCATTTACCTTCCTAGTTCTCTGCATTCGTGACAAGCCTTCCTACTTTGCTTACAGGCTTTATAATGCAATTCATGTAAGTAGTCATTTTTCTTCACATGTCATAAAAAGAAGCTTCCCTATTTTTTTGTTTCTTTCTTTGTTTAATTTTTCTTAAACAAATACTACAAACCAGTCTCTTCAGTCTTAAAGCTGTGATTGTGTGTTTTAAAACTGTTGGTACCTACAAAATTTCAAAGTAATAGCGCCTAAGCAACTAAGCTGTAAAAGTGCCTAAGCAGTAGAAGTAAAAGGTTAAGTATTTAGATACCTTAAAAAATTATCTGTCTGGTTACTGTCAATTTTTTTTAATTGACGACTTTTTTCTATGGATGGTAACCTGGTATCTCCCCCTGCTGTGCACAACTCAGTGTGCATTTTTCTTACTATATAACTTTTTGTCTCTAGAGATTTAATAAGTATGGCTAAAAATTAAATAATAAATTAGACATAAAGACAAATGGTCATATTTCTTTGTAGGACTTCATGCAGATTCTTCTATTTTTTTGTGTAAGAGCTAACTTCTTTTGACTATTTTTATTGCCACTAGATGTCCCCATTCTTCACACAATTACATTATGAAAATTTATTTAGAAACAGTTAAAACAAAACACATCTGAACACAAGCTATGTAAATTCTAAATCTATGTTTAAAAATCTCACTGAATTCACATGAGACATTAGCTGTTGTGAAATAATTACTGGCCTCATAATAGTTTGAACGGACTCCGCAACAACAGTCACAACTGCTATCCACCAACTGAAATCCTAAGAATACTGACAAAAGTTCATCACATTTTCCTTTTTTAAAAGTTTCAGTGCATGGATGAATCATTGGCATCTGGGAATCCCCCGTAATTCAGTAACACGAATTCTATTATTTGAGTACATGAAAACTTTGTAGGATAAAAACCTTAGACTCCTTTAAAGTCTAGGATACCTTTATGGGTCTATCTTTTATAAGCCATACACTTGTATATCCTATAGGGGTATATCTTATCTTTATCAATTAAACATTAATATGAGCATACACAGATGTGCAAACACATGTTGTCCAACTATCAAGTTTCCTCTCATCTTCTTTTTTCATTTTAGGACTTTGGGTTTCACAATAAAACAGTTATTAGGATTCTCATTGCCAGGAGTGAGATTGATTTGATGAACATACGCCAGCGATACAAAGAGAGATATGGGAAATCACTCTTCCATGACATTAAAGTAAGCTTTTACAAACTTTTTCATATATTCAGCACTGTTATCACACAGACTGTACCACTCTGTTTAATCATTTCGTTTAAAACAAAACAAAAAAGCAAGGTATAAAAACAACAGCACATTTTCAGTGCCTCAGTTTGAGCTGAGTAAGTGAGCAGTGAATTGTCAACTATCGATCTGTGATTTTATCCCTCCCCAATGCAAGATGTGTATATAAACAGGGGATGACAGTGTGTCCTGAACAAGAGTTTGTATGAATGGTTTCTACACTAATTGATAACATCTTACTCCACGTTGTTCTGCAAGGCTAGGCTGATATCAGCCTTTTGTGCAAAACTGAAGTAAATATCTGGTTTTATCCTTGTGCTTAGGTCGTGCCTTCACAAACCCTGTTCCTCTTTTACTCCTGGTCTGTATCTTAAAACAAAACCTTGAATGTTTAATTGTACAAAAAAAAATTATGCTTGCTACGACAGTAGCAGTTTTTATGGCTATAATCCAACTGCAAGATGTGCAGCTAATTTATGAAATCGCTTATGGATTTTTGGTATTGTGTTGCAACTGGGCACAGAAGAAGAACATGGTTTCACCACAATCGAGAGAACAGCAGAAGCCCCCAAAAGAGAGCCCATTTATTATGGATACACAATTTATAGGGTTTGCAAAGTGAGAGAGGATTGGAAGATGAAATCCCACCTCTCAACTGGACTGGCTAAGTGACCAGTCAGTCAGTTTCCCTTCTCCAAGAAGGAATGGAAACAAAGCTAGTGTTTTTAGTACAATGCGTGAGAAAATCTGACTCGAGAATATAAACTTTTCAGAAGGCTTTCAAAAACAGGGTGACAGCACTGAACTTGACAATTATTAAAACAGATTTGATCCAGCCTTTCAAAGGCAAATTATTTCTAGGAGCCCGAGCAACCAAATGCCATGGCAAATGAAATTTTAAAAAATCTCAGCCTAAAATCCTTATGAAAACAGTGTAATGTTTTACAAAACCTTACAACAATCTAGTACTTGTCAGAAAAGAAAAATTCAGAAAACATATGATCACAGAAATGTTGATTTATTTTTTTTTCTTCCTTGCAGCATTTTGCTTCAGGGCATTATGAGAGTGCTCTACTTGCTATCTGTGCAGGTGATACAGAAGATTATTAAGAAGATGAACACTGAAAGCTGTGCAAACCTATTTAAAACAGAAATTTAAGCTATATGCAATGCACTAACTGTAGGAGATCCCTATTTTACATAACAGAACAGCAAAATCAGTACTGTACATTTGCTAATATTAAATTTTTCTTAAGATAGGAAAAAATGTTGGCAGGAACACAGTTTTATCTCTAGTTCTAATTACTATGTCTGGTTTTATGATCAATGGAAATTAATGGAGCAAGTGGTAAAATTACTCTATGTAAGTATTTTTTTATTGTTTAGTGTCACAACATCCCAAACATTTATGAACAGGCTCTGCAAGAATTTATTCACTTTCACACTCGAAAGAAAAAAAATATTTTGCTGTATTTACTTTTAGCAAGAGGACTTCTTCCTTTAAGGAATATTTTTTTCTCTTTCCTGCTTCTTACACTTCGTATCTTATGCTCTTGAACA
The DNA here is from genome assembly GCA_013400775.1 of Chaetops frenatus. Lineage (NCBI taxonomy): Eukaryota > Metazoa > Chordata > Aves > Passeriformes > Picathartidae > Chaetops > Chaetops frenatus. The sequence continues at coordinate 21,951 of VZTR01010009.1, forward strand.
TTATTATTTTAGTTACTACCAGACTAAGCATCTGCTCCCATCTTTTATCAGTCACTCACCAGGGTGTTTTTGTATTCTTCTTAACTTAGCTCACATACTTAACGGCCTTTCCCTTACTCTGCTTGAAAAAAAAAAGTAAACCTTAGAATCAATTACTCCATCCATTTCAGTGCCATGCGCTGGAAAACCTGGAAGATGAAGCACTACTTAGCTTTAAGCAGAGAAGTTCCAGAGGATTCAACTCTGAATTCCATTTTTTACCCACCTAATTTTAACCATTAATTGAACATGGACCTTCAGAGCACGGAGGTATATCCAGGATGCTCTAGGTGGTACAATTCACTAGGGGATAACACTGCACCTCCGAGTGAGGCTGAAGGATGCGGCGATCCCTGGAATATTCTGGAGCAATCTGAGACAGCACCTGGTGACAGCAACTCCCAGCGCAACGAGGAAAGGCAGCAGAGCCCGGCCTCGACTCCTCGCCCCACGGAAAAACGTGACGCTGTTTTTAATACCCTGGGTCTATTCAGGGCCGCCTGAATCCATGGGATTTCCCAGCCTGCGCCTATCTACCTCCTGTCAGCCTCTTAGGGAAACAGAAGCGAGGGAAAGTGTGGAAATGTTCACTGAAGTATCTTCCCGTGGCTTTTCTGCTGCCGCCACAAGGTGTCCAGCTGGACACAGACCCTCTAGATGTTTATGGAGAAGCACTTCCTGCAGGTGCAGCTCCGTGTGACTGAATAAAGCACTGCTACAGAAAGGCACAAATACGTGGTTGTTTTTATGCTATTTGCCCCTGTCGCTTCCCTCAGCCTCTGGAAATAACACTAATTACATCGTATGTGGCTTCTCTGCAAATACTGACATCATGTTACAAATATATTGATTTATAATAAACTTAAAATTTCCTTCGAATCTCTCTTGAGTTTGACTCATTTCCAAACACTTCGGGTGGATAATAGAACTGTCAAGACAGAACTTTGGGAGGAAGACTTTGGAAGCAGGAGCAGGGGGAGAGAAGGAGAATGAGCTGAGCACTGTCCCAATTGCTCAGCACTAACATAATTCTAAACCGAAGTTGTGTTCTGATTTTGCAACTGTAGCTGGAGGTAGCTCCCAACAGCCGTACCTCGGCACTGCGGAGTCACTTCGTTTTAACTCTGCAGGTTTCCAGAAAGGAACAGTGACGCTCCTCCCGCCTGCAAACGCGCTGAGCTCACACTGCTTCCCACAGAACAGGCTGCCGAGCTCCCGTCCCAGCACGTGACGCGGGAGCTCCGCCGAGAGCACAGTCACAAAATGGCGGCGGCGGCGCTAGGACCCCGCGGGCGCCACGGCGCGCGGACGGTCGCGCGCCACGCAGGAGGCGGGTCCCAAAATGCTCTGCCCCGCCCCCTTGCCTTTGCCTCTTTTTATTGGAGAAGAGCGATGTCACTCTCACGCCTCCGCCTATAGCCAACAGGCCTCTCCTCGCCCCACCCCCCGCGGCCAGGCGCCGCTTCTTGGGAAGTTGACGGCTGGAAGCGGCGTCTGGAGCGCGGCCCTCCCGGATCCTGTGGCAGCCCGGCCGCAGCCCCCCGGTGCTGTAGAGCTGGGAGCGGTGGGGCAGCGGGACGAGCGGCGGCCGCTCGTCCCTTCGCCGCCGCCGATGGAGGCGAGCCTGACGTGCGCCGTGTGCCTGTCGCTGTTGGAGGAGCCGGTGACGCTGCCGCAGTGCTCGCACAACTTCTGCCGGAGCTGCGTGCTGGAGTGCCTGGCCTCGGCCGAAGCTACCCGCCTGCGGCAGCTGCAGGGGAGCCCGGGGCAGGCCCGTCTCGGCCGCGGGGCGCCGGGGCCGGGCTCGGGCCCATCCTGCGCCCGGGTGCTGTGTCCGCTGTGCAGGAAGCTGTGCCTGCTGCCCCGCGGCGGCGTCGCTGCCCTGCCCGTCAACACCACTCTGGCGGAGGTGGTCAAGCTATACCGGTCCGGCGCGGCGGGCGCTGCCACGGCCGGGGAGGCGGCGCTGGGGCCGAAGCCGGGGTCCGACGTGCTCTCCCTGCAGGCGTTCGGGGGAAGCTGCCAGAAACATCCGAGCCGGCCGGTGCAGCTCTACTGCCGCATGTGCCGGCAGGCGGGGTGTGGGCAATGCGTCTCCGAGGAGCATCAGGGCATCTTCCACTCTGTCAACCTCATAGACACGGTGTACCAGGAAGAAAAAGTAAGCGCGGCGGTCCCTCTCCGCTCTCGGGGCCTGGCTGGGCGGTCGGGCTGTGCACTGGAGATCCCACCCGGCACGGGTTGGTTTTACTCAGAAACAACAGGAGAAACCGCGGCGTGGTGGGCAGGAGAGAGGCGGAGGGCTTGTGCTGCTTTGGGGGAGAGTCGGGAGTTGTTTGTGGACTGCCGGGGTGTGCCTTTCCGGGCTGTCGTCAGACTGCATCCAACGCACACAGGGGACCGGGCGGCCTTACAGCAGCAACAGATCTGAACCCAATTTACCGAAGGACCTAGAGAGTTGATTTTGGGGTGGTGTCGGGGTTGGGTTTTGTTGGTTGTTCTTTGTTGTTGTTGTTGTTGGGGTTTTGTTGTTTTTTTTTTGTTGTTTGTTTTGTTTTGTTTTGTTTTGTTTTGTTTCGGGGCAAAAGGGGTATTGGTGTTTTAGGTTTTTTGTTTTGTTTTTCCCAGTTCAGGAAGATCTAACGACTCCAAAAACCCAGCCACAGAGGCTTTGTTTATAGGCTCTCTAGCTACGATAGGCAATTTGGGTCATAATTACATATTTAGGGATAGATAGTTTGCGTGAGTAATAATAAATGTAAATACAAGATGCATTCCGGTCTACATAAGAAGGCAACTACCTGCCATAATGGTTTGTTGGCTGGTTGTAGAAGTTGTGATTTTTAACAAAATAGGGGCTATTTGGGTAGAATGAGCATTTCATGCCCTGTGCAAATTGCATGCAAGGTGGCAGTTCTGTTGTGCAGTGATTTAAACAACTGTAGGGCAGTGATGAAAAGTACAAGTATAAAAGTTTAAATACAACACTGACTATTCTTTACGACAAAAGTTGCTTTTACACTGTTTTTCCTCCTGACTTTCTCATCACCAATTGGATGTCACTTGGGAAATCAGGGGAAAACAGCCTTTGCACTGGACATATGATAAGCACTAAAATGTATTTATTTTATGGAATGGATAAAGTTGTAGTAAGTGTTTCATTTGTCTTGCAGTTAACCTTCTTTAGCACTCTGAAACAAATGAGGATAATAAACGAGAAGCTGGTGAATGAGATCTCAAAACGACCGAATGATGCAGATGTGAGTTACAGATGCTGGATATTCTGTGTGTGTGTGTTTTTGTTTCTCTTCTTGTCATAGTTTATTCACAACCTGGAGCATACAGGTGCTCCTTGTGGCATAGATTTCCTCTGAGCCTACTTAGAAAAGTGACTCTCTATGAACATTGTAATTGCATTTGCATCTCTTCTTGTGTTTCTAGATGATGCTGAAAAATGATATGGAGATAATTGAGCTGAAATTTGGAGAAATTTTCAAAACTCTAGAAATGAAAAAACAGCAATTACTACAAGATGTTGAAAATCAAAGAGGTAAAAAAGAGAAAGAATTTCAGATTTGGAAGAAGATGAAAGAAACTCACAAGAAGACCATTGAGAATTTTTTGAAGGATTGTGAAAAGCTTGTCCATGAGTGTGATCCTCAGTGTTTCCTGGAGGTGATGGCCTTTTGTTTTTGATATCAGTTATATAAAGATCTCAAATAGAGCCTGCTGTGTTGTAGATCATGATTATAATAGATCACGAAAAACAAAGTCAACAAATGAAAAATATAGACTAAAATTACTTCACACTTCATACTTTTTTATAACAATGTTTTTCATTTTTAGAAAAGTTTGAAAAAGCTTTATTTGCAGTTTATCAGTGATTTTTACTGTATGCTTTCCTAAGAAACAGCCTATTGCTGATTTCTGCAATGGGTCCTTTGGTGCCACCAGGTAAATGGGATGCTAAGAAAGAGTTTGACTTTGTGTGGTAATAACTTGTTAAGGAAAATTTAACTTTCACATGAAGTAAAAGCAGCTCCCAATTTTGGAAGAATTATTGTGATTCCAGTGATTAGTGTGTCACTAATCACCTCTACATCTCTCTTTCTCAACTTTCCCCTGCCCCTCTTTTCTTGTCATTCCCCATCCCGTTTTCATCTTCTTCCTCCTCTGTCCCTTGGTTTGCTTCATATTCTGCCTGTTCCTTCTGTTTCTCCTATGCCTTCTGTTCTTCCTCAACTTTCACCTTTGTTTCCTTCTTACCTTCCTCATCTTTTTCCTCCCATTCCACCTGTCCATCTACTTCCTCTTTCTGCTGTTTGTTTTCTTTCTCTTTAATTTAGTACCTCCCTGCCTGCCCTCTATAACAGTACACTGGTTTTGTTGTGTGAAGATCCAGTACTGTGAGATCACCAGGTTTTTATAGGGAAGCAGCTCTAATCACGTCAGGTTTTTTACTTTTCATATTCTTTTGGAAATCTCACATGACCACAGTGCAGTGCACTGCCCTTCTTACCACCATTATCTGCCTGATTTAAAACTAGAAGACAGCTTTTTTTTTAATAGTATAATGGCATATTGAGAATAGCAGAGGCTTTCCTCTCCAAGAAATACAAAATAGTCCTTTGTATGAATGTTTACAAATACCTGAGCTTCTGAAACTGATTAGGTAACCTTAGGGGCTGTGAGTTAATGCCTTCATTTGGCTCTGATGGAGTTCTTTTTGTATTTATCACAAAATGTTACAAGATAAGTAATTGTTACAGACATACTTGTTTGGGTTGGGGTTTTTTGGTTCGTTGGTTGTTTTTTTTTATGTTAACAGCATTATTTTCTATAGTTCTGTGAAATGAAGATAGGGACTTTAGTCTCAAGTATTTTGGTAAAGTAATAACTTCTTGATAGTTGGAGAAATGCTCATATCTTGCAAATTCTTGTTTTATTTATAGGTTGCCTGTGGCTTGAATACAAGGTATATTTTTTCATGTTTGGTTAGTTCTCTAGTTTTCTTTTAGATTTTTAAGATTAAAAACTAAAAAAATCGCTGCATTGCATATCACAAGATAATCAAACTGAAATGAAAAAAGAATTGAGTAAGAATATAATACTTTCAGATTTTCAGATGCCAAATATTCCACATTTTAGGAAATGTAAGAATTTGAGTGACATACTATCTGGGATTAGAGATAATCAACCTTCTGAATCATCTCCATAATAAAAAGTTAATCTAGGAATTCACTAATACTTGGTAATTGGATATTTTCAGATATCTTATTTAAACTCAGGAACGCTGAAGCATGCTTGAAGCTTTTACAGAAATCTTGCAGTGTAAGAGTGTTTGTGGAGATTCTGCAGGATCTTTGTGTTGGTAGTGCACCTACTTTGTTATGTCTTCCAACGGTTCTTGATTATATTTCTTAGAATCTTTTAATTTCCATTTAAGAAAGAATATTGGAGATGGAGTCCTTTAAAATACATTGTGTTTCAGACTAACATTAGCAATGCCCTCTGAAGAAGGAATAATCTAGAATCAGGCAATGTACACTAAGGAAAGTGGAGGGGGTAATTTTTTGCTGACCTACCCAGCACTACTCCTTGCAATTTTCATTCAGTATGAAACTTAGTTCAAGTGAACAAATTCTAAAAAAAAAAAATCTAGAGAATTTGAAATTTCATTGTAGATGTAATTTTTCTGATTCCTCCTCCTTCCTAGTGATTTCTTTATAATTTTTTTATTATATTGGGCAGTTATAATTTAGCTAGCATGTAAGCATGAAGAAAAATGTTTAAGTTGGCTTATTTTTGGTTGGTTTTTTTTTTTCCTTTCCCAGAATGAAAACTCAGCTTGATGTGATGAATATAGCATCCAACTGGGAAAAACCACCAGTGTATATGCCAAAGAAGATAGATATCAAATCTGTGGTTAATGAAATCTTAGCATTGGAGTTAACACCTGTTAATGCAGGTGTTATTCAAGGTAGGGAAGAAAGACTTTATTGGGAAGTCTAGAAACCGGGAACTTGTGGAACCAATTGCTAATAAACAATCTGCATGGCAAACACATGCAAGAAAGCATCCAAGCAAATTAAATGAATGATAAATTCATGAAGGGCTTTTAAATGCCTTTCATGAATGTGCTTTCTCTGGGAAGTTCCTAGGCTGTATTTTTGGAACCTGGGTGCAGTACCATACTCTGCCTATCCAACGGATAGAGCTGCTGTCAGAAGTGTGTTGCTGAACTGGATGGGCATTTGTTGTAGTGTCATGCAAATGTTGGCTATGCTCACATTAAATGCCTTTACCTCACAGGAGGAGGTGTTAGGTTTTCTGTCAGGGCAGGCATTTCCAGCATTTAAAAAACTGTATTAACAGGCTTTTTGCTTTATATCATAGAAAATTCAACAAGGGCTAGGGTCTCACTTAGGGCACTATATTTTTTTTCCTAAGTGGAATCTGTTTAGGTGCACAGGAACTTTTCAGTGTTTTCCATATTTAATGTATTCTCCTTCACTATCCTTGTGTTCTTTCTAATAGAGATACCTTATGAAGGAAATGAGAGCTCAACTCTAATTAAAGACGTCTTCAAGCACTGGAAGGACCAGACGTTTACACCCAGCACATTTCTTGTAAGTTATTGGCTATGTGGTCTGCAACATGGTACTATTTTGTCTGTTTTGGCTTATCAAAATGAAATCTAATGCCTGCTGCAAAATATTTTTCAGCCTGTAGCAGTACAGGATGAAGCAGACGGTAGTAGGATCCCTGCTCGCTTTATGTCAATATCAGAAATGTCAGAGTTTCAAAATATGAGTCATGAGGTATGACTGAACATCAGTTGTAAGTGTGGCTAAGTTACTATTTGGTGTGGTGCAACTTTCTAAATAAGCTTTTAAAATGTTTTTCAGTTTCCTTAGTAGAAAGTTACCCCTCCAATTCTAGAGTGAAATCTGACTAGGTATTAAAGCTCTCAGAATTTTACTTTTGTTTTTCCTTTAGAAAGCTGAAACTTAACCTTACTCCTGACTTCAAATACCTACTTTAATATTTAGTGTGGCTTTTTGAGTTACATCTGTAGCTTTCTAATCTGAATAGACTTCCTCTTCAAGTAGACACTAGGGAAGTTATCTGCCAGTATTCTGTTTTCTAGAGTTCCATCTTGTAAGACCACATAATAATTTGACATGAAACTGAATCCAGTGTTTTGTTTCATTTTGAATGATGTAGTTATACAACTAGATTTTTAATTTCTTTTTTATTTACTAGCAGCTCCATGTGGGTGGCTGAATATTGATTGTTCTGTTAGAATGATTCCAGTTACAGTTAGTGAGCCATGGCTGGCAGTGAATCACATTACGCATGTTCTGAGAATACCAGTTGCCAGATGACTGGATTAAAAAGTTGCTTAAGTCCTTTAAATATAGAAATTTTTTCTGTATTGTTTTGGAAAATACCTGTTTTCTCTTGCCACGAAGAATGCAATTATATAATAACAAGAAAAGAACAAAAACCCCACCATCTAATTTAATTTCAGATGGCTATTTTTCATGAGAATTTGTTGCTTAATATTTAAGTTAGTGTTTTTATTTTTGGTTTTGATAGTGTCTTTAAAAACAGTTTTCTGTAGTCTCCTCTTTCAAAATCTACTTTGTCATCAGGGTTCTGTGTGTATCTTGTTCAATTGTTTTTAAAGCACTTGTTTTTCTGTAATGACTTGTCTTCTGTTCCTGTCCACTAGCAATGGAAAAATACATTATAAATGCTTTAGAATATATGAAAACTTTTCTTTAGTTTTAATCATATGTGAGTTTTATAAACTCTGAATCCACTAATGCTGTGTTAGATAATGTGATTTTTTTTTCTGTGATTATAGGAGTTACGTTACAAATACTATATGGAACTTCAGAAGCTCACCAATGTGTTTAAGACTCAAAATTTCCCTGCAAATAAAAAATATAAATCTGTAACTGCTGAGACCTCCAAAGATAAGTCCTCAGGAACTTCTTCTATATCTTCACCTACCAAAGCAAATAGCACAGATAAAATAAAAATGGGAACCCTGCAAAGAGGAGGTGGCTTTGACAAAAGGAACTTTTCTGGAAGCAGTGGTCATAGCATCCTATCCACTAATACGAACTTTTCTGAAACAAATGGTGACTTAAAATTATTTAATGAGGGAAGTGGCCAGGAAGTATCCACTCCAGCTTTGTCAGAAACCCCTCCAGACTTACTAATTAAGGAAAAATGGTCAAGACAGGCATCAGCAGGTACTGTTTCCAATGAACTGAACTCAAATTCTAGCACTTCATTAGACTTGAAGCCAGCAGCAACAGAGCCTGTTACTGTTTCAAATTCAGAATCTGTAGATGTTTCAGCAGAGAGACCTTCAGGTGTACCTTTTACTTTCAGTGCATCTAACAATTCATTACCAAGATTTAGTAAAGATAGAGGTACAGTTTCCTTTAAAAAGCAAGACAAGAAATGTGCTTTCCCTCAGTTTTATTTAGGGAGATGTGATAAGGTGGATATAACCAATAACCAGGATAAATATGGTCCTGAAACCAAAAACATAGTTTCTGATGCTTCAACCAGTCCTAATCCAGACTCAGCAGAAAATGAGAAACCACACATTTTGTTTCCATTTGGCAATTCAGAAAGAGATTGGTTTGCAGGATCGGAAGTTAGCAATTCATGTAAGGTGTTACCATCCTCCTCATTTTTTAGCCGATCTGAGAAGCCATCTAACCAAAAAATATTACCCATCAAAATAAAAACAGCTTGTGCAAAGAAACCTGCACGATACAGTACACAGAAACCATCTGTCTTGGAGGAACAAAAACCTCAGAGTTCAGAATCTAGCACAACTGTGGCTTGCAGTACTTCAGAAACCAATGCTGGAGGTGGGGTGAATGGTGTTTCCAAGATCCCCTTTACCACCAGTAATTGTGCATCTTCTTGCAAAAGTAAGTGTCCATTGCCTTCACCAGTATTTTCATTTGGAGGCATTGTCAGAAATACCTCTGATTTGCTGACTTCTTCCATGTTTTTTTCTGGAAACAGAACAGAAAGAATGGATAAGGAGACTATGAAATCTCCTGACAAAACACTTCTAAATCTAGGGAAAACTATATCTTCAGAGTGTGCAGAGCCTCCTCTTCAGAGTCATCCAAAATGCGAAGGCTCATGTTTGCCTATGAACTCATCTAAAAACAGTGAAAGTGCAGAAAGACTTGATGATGGTAACACTCCATGTCAGCCTTTATGTTCAGGAGTCCTTCCCATTGAATATGAGAGTGCATCCTCCACTCAACTCATTACAGCAACACAACAAGAAAAAAACATAAGTGATGAAGAATCTGTTGCTGAAAACAACAGTGTGTGTCCTAGAAGGGAGGATAAACCCGAGCCTGTACAGTTTCAGAACACAGCTTGTTCTGTTCCTGGCACGTGCAATGATCCATCTTCAGGAGGTTCTGTGCTTGCAGTAAATGAGACAGGAGGAATGCTGAGAGACAGCACCTCTGACACTTAAAAGCTAAGTCAAACATCTGACTACTGCTACCAGCCGTGCATCAGAATATTTTTCTGTTGCTGAAGACAAAATGTCGGCTAGAAGAAAATCAGTTGTAAAGAGAGACTGAAAAGGAAGATAAGCTGGAATTAAATAAATGCGACTTAACACATTAAAAGGTGGGGATACTTGTGATTTTACAGCTGTTCTCCCCAATTCTCGCCAAGCAAGATACCTCTGTGTTGGAAACATAACTGCTCATGAGCAGTACAATGCAACGAAATGATTTTTATAGTATAGTCACAAACTCAAGAAAGAACCAAAAATGTAATGTCCTGGTCAAGACCAAAGCATTGCCATAGATGCTGCATCTCCAAGAATGCAAACCTTCTGGGGTATGTTTGGGGGGTGGGGAACTGAGGTGTCCCAGGAAGTCAGTTGGGTGAAGCCTCAATGGCAGGAGGCAGTAAATTGCTGTCTGTGTAGAGCAGCACTTGCATTTAAATGGGTAAAAGAACAGCCCATGAGCATTCACCTCACAGGCAGGGAGGGAGGAGAGCCACAAGAAAAATAAAGAATGTTGAAGGTGGTAGTGAAAATCGTTTTTGCTTGTCTCCCCTTGGCTGTTTCCTTTTCTGTGACGCGTTTAATGTATATTGAAGGTGCAAGTTCTAGTGTATTTTCAATAATTTCTCTTGTGCTTTTGAAATTGAAGCGTTGCATCAGTGTTCTTATATACTGCAGAAGGGTGTCAGCTACACTTCTGAAATGCTGCCTTCAGGAAAAAGAAACATCACAATTTCAGCTCTTTTTGGCAACAGTTTGGGATTACTTAGACAGATACTAACTTGCTGTTTTAATGAAAGCTTTTGGAGAATGTAGCTTTTAAAACAAACATTTTCTTCTAAAATCTGTGTGTAATGACAAGAAAAAATGAAAACAGCACTTCTCACTCTGTGTTAATGACATAGATTTCATGGAATTTTTAATCTGGAAATCGATAAAGTAAGGATAAAAACCCATCTTTTCTACTTTTTTGCTGGCCATTTTGTTGGATCCAAGAGATAACTGTGCTTTAGTTATTGGAATACACAGACAGTAGTACTGTTTTAGAATAAAGCTGTATTTTTTTTTTTTTACTGTTCATGCTTCATCAGAAGCTGATGCTAGATTTTAACAAAATTAAAAGATATGTCAACTGGTAAGTATTAAACCAAAATGCAGAATATTTAATATTCCTTCAGAAGTTTTCACTGGCAACTAGAAAAATCAGTATTCTGCAAACTATAGCCCTAAGAAAAATATTACTTAAATTTAAATCTTTTCAATACTTCGTAATATACTTACTGTGACCTAATACTTAGAGAAACTATTCTTGTTACAGGAAATATTGAGCTAATTTCATTTGTGTCCAGTTCTTAGCCTCAATTTTTCTGTGGCAGTACATTCTTTTATTAAATGCTGAAAAAATAGTTCCTAGTATTTATAACACTTAGTAATAATACTTCATACTACTTTTCTGTCCATATTATAGTAAGGAAAGTGGTGAAAATTCTCTTAATGGTTTGTTTTTTAGTTCTTGATTTTCATCCCTTAAATCTTACTGTATTTCAGTTTTCTCCTAAGATGTTTTTCTGCTGTTATCTCTAGACATTCTTGCCATGTTCTGCATGTGTAGGAGAGAAATGTTAGTTCAAATCACTGGAAGATAAAGGCTGAGCAAGATCATAACGGCAGAGACTGTCACAGGCGGACATTGGTCTCACTCTAATAACAGTGAGAGAAATGGAATAATTTTTTAGAGGCAGATGAGGCACCTGTAAAATTCATTGCCAGAAAGTTGCGGAAAATGTTTGTTTCCTTCTTCAGTGACAAAAAATTTCTTAATAAGCTAGGGTTAATCAGAAACTATAAAAAGTTTCAGAAGCTTATCTATTTTTAACCTGTTCTGTTCATTTCTGTTAGGAGAGTTTGATAAAGTTAAACTTCCATGCAGATACTTTGTCTCTTAGTGAAAAGACTCCATCATAGAATCAAAAAGCAAATAGACTACTATACACTACTTTTAAAGTAGAAGTTGTGGGTGTGGGGGTTTGCTACAGTCCTAGGCCTGCTTTTCAAGCGCTGTTGTCCAAGTGCCTTATAGCTCAACATTAAGGTTTTACAGGGCCGATAAGATTCACACAGAAACCCCCAACAAGATACTTGTCCACTCCCTTGGCCACACTACGCTGACCCAGAAGGGAGCCCTTCCCCTGTTCCCTGAAAATTATGAGGTACAGAACAACGTCTGGGTCCTGGGCATGCCTCCTGACTACTGTAAAAATTAACCCTGTCTTGGCTGGAAGCAGGATAGTTGGTGATCTTGGATGAACACCAGAGCTAATTCAAAAAAAATGGGATTCAGAGTTGTCCTTAATGCATATTTTGCTTATTATTCATAGAGAATAACCTGTACCACTATCTTGGTCATCATCATAAAATTCTGTGTGGCGATGAGGACTGTTGTCAAAGCCTCACTTCCTAGGTTATCCTGGTATAAAACCCTCTATATATAATTTCAGATTTTGTGAACTAAATCTGTAGGCCAGTTGAAAAGCTTTTTTAGTGGTTTATGAAGATACTACTTCATGATTTAATAGAAACCTTGGAAAATAGAACAATTTATTTTATTATAATTGCTAAAGTACTTGTTGAACATATTTCACAAAGGAGCTGAAAGTTTCTAGTGCTGTCCTACTGAAAGGCTAATCTCACCAGCTGTCAGAACTGTGATGTTTTTTCAGTATATATCTCAGAGCTATATTAACATATATGTGGTTGCCTGGGAAAGAGGTGCAACTGAAAGATAAAGTACAATTTTTCAGTTTTGTAACTACTAAAAAGATAAGTTAAAAAAAAGGTTTAGTTGACATTAGCACTGCTGAAATGTCAATTTGTAAAGGTTAACTTCCTAAAGTAAACTTTGCATTATTTTGTATTATTGGTTTATTATTGTATTATTGGTTATTAACTAAAGCTTTATTCTGAAATTGTATTTGATAACTTGGATCTAGTAACTTCTAACTTAAAGACTGCTGATCTGTGTGGTAAGTACTGCTACTTTGGGTGGTTTTTGTTCTTCAGGTAACATACTTTAGTTTCTCTTCATAGTTTTCTCACAGCTGTTTATATGCCAGTTGAACATTATCATTTGGATCATCACAGTTCATTCAGACTTGTTCTGGTTTTTTTTAAAAAAAGGAGCATTGTTCCATTTTAAGTTGGTTTAAAAATGAGGTATATTTCGTATTCTAAAAAGCACAAATGTATCACACCCAGCAGATTTAATAAGGAGTGAAAAATCCTTGAGTACACAGTAAGCATCTCCTTCACTTAGCCTAAAGAAAGAAACAAAAAAAAAATCAGAAATTTATGCACTGGAACTGTTTAATTGTTAATAAACCCTGTTGTGTAGGTTGGGTAAGGATGCAGACAGCATTTGGCCATGACTTCAAATACTGACACACTAGTTCCCTGGGATCATTGCAGAACAGCTATAACCTTAAACTAATAATGCTGCAGAGGCTCATGTTTCTATAATTATATTGAACATACAAGACTCATGAGTAGGTTTAGAAAAGACAATTTATTAATATTATATTGAGACTATGGTGTCAACTGTTTGAATAACTAACCTGTTGCAAGCTAAACTGGAGCAATGCAGACAAATCTGCTGGCTAAATTGAGCAGGAAATTGTGTAAGCTTTCTATCAATGATGATGACTCTTATGTTTTGCAAAAAGAACTACTAATTACTGAAAAGGAACTAAATAAACTCAGTTCCTAGTAGTTAAGAATACCACCTGTTTTTTGGGTGTTTTTCTTAATACAGTCAATATTTTGTTGACATACTGGAACTATATAAGGTTTTGGGCTGGAAAGGACCTTAAGGGTCATCTAGTCAGTCTCATGGGTTGCTGCAGTTTTAGGCACAAATCCAGGCTAAGCAGAAAATGGATTAAGCCCTGCAGAGAAGCACTTGGGGGTGATGGTTGATGAAAAACTCAACACAAGCCAGCAATGTGCACTCATAGCCCAGAAAGCCAACAGAACCCTGGGCTGCATCAACAGAACTGTGGCCAGCAGGTTGAGGGAGCTGATTCTCCCCTTCAACTCTGCTCTTGGGAGGCCCCACCTACCAGAGCATCCAGCTCTGGTGTCCCCAATAGGAGAAGGACATGGAACTGTTGGAGCAAATGCAAAGAAGGGGTGGTTAAGTGGAGTGGATCACCTCCCTGGTAAAGACAGGCTGAGAAAGTTGGGTCTGTTCAGCCTAGAGAAGAGAAGGTCACATGGAGACACCAACCTTCCAGTATCTGAAGGACTTCTGCAGGGAAGCTGGAGAGAGACACTTTCAGGAGATGTAGTAATGGTACAAGAGGGAATGGCTTCAAACTGCAGTAGTGGGTTTTAATTATGGAGAAATGCATTACTGTGAGGGTGGTGGGGCACTGGAACAGGATATCCAGAGAAGTGGAGGATGCCCAGTTCCTGAAAGTCTCCAAGGCTAGGTTGGATGGGGCTTTAAGTAACCTAGTCTAGTCCCTTATTGGGATTGCTTATTGGCAGGGGGGTTGAAAAAAGTTAATCTTTAAGGTGCCCTTCAAGCTGGGCCATTACAGGATTCTGTAGTCTCACTGTCCTGCTGTGGATATGGACATCTGTTACTAGGCCAGGACCAGGGCTCGTCAGTGCCTTTATCGGTGACACCCAGGGGCACCGAGCACCCCTCAGTACGTTTGCAGGGGATGGGAAGCTGAGCAGGACAGGGGGCACCACAGAAGGACGGCATCATCCAGAGGCACCCGGACAAACTTGATAAGTGGGACAAGAACTCATGAGGTTCCACAAGGCCAGGTGCCAAGTGCTGCACCTGGGTTGGTGCAATCCCTGAGTCACGGATTCTTCCAGGTCAGAAGAGACCTCCAAATCCCTCAGTCTAGCACTGCCTCCCACCAACTCCAGAACCAGCATCTGGGGCTTTCCCATGCCCTTCCCCACTTCCAGGAGGGTGGGCCAGAGGGGAGCACACACAGCCTGTGCCTCTCCTCCACAGTCCCTGTGGGCGGCATGTCCAGCTGCTGTGTGCAGGTTCTGCTGGGGAATGTCTTTCCAGAACAAAGGAATCAACAGCTGTAGCAGTACTAGCAATGTATACTTACATGGTCCCTTGGCCAGCTTTTTCTGACTTTTACCCTTGTGTAATAAGAATTTCTGTGGTGATAAAACTGTCTGAAGGGAAGCCATATTTTCAACCTACTGTTCCAAAGAAAAATCCATGACAACAACTTTTTGTCTTTGCTTTGGCTTGAGTCACTGAACAATACAGAATTACATATAAGCAGCCAAAAGGATAGGATTATTTTCAGCCTAGATCATGCCGGTGTTCCATCCCTACACATTTGTACTGATAACAAGCATCAGTACAACTACATTTACACTTGCAGCTGATGAGCAGCAGAGGGAGGAAGAGTAGCAATCTTCCCTTCTGCACACAATGCATTTGATAGTGAAGAACAAGTTAGTGTGTGACATGTGAGCTGGTTCATTGCAGCTGGGAATATTTCATTTTTATAATACCTCTACTTCACCTCTTCTATTTCACTCAATTTCCACATGTTTCTCACTCTCAACTACATAGCATCATCCCTTTTTTAGTTTAGTTTCTGTCACTCATTTGCTGATTCAACTCACTAAGATGGTAGAAAATTATTCACATCATTCTTGAGTTAGTTCTCTCCTGCAACATCTTCATAAATTCACTCACTGTGGAGCCGGACAAGTACCAGAGCCAGAGGCAAGAGAGTGGAGAAGGAAAGAAACAAAACTAGGGTGACCATTTCTTGCTCCAGCAAACTGTTAAAATGTCTTGGCTCAGAGTCTCTTATGGTAGTCTTCAGAAATCGTCAGGAAAAAAAAATATTTGCAAAGATGCTTACTTTCCCATTTATAACAATGGTGACTGTATTGACTGAGGGTGACATTAAATTTCCAATACAGAATTAAGTGCCTAAACTCAGATGCCAATATTTAGAAACATAACTGTACATTTAACATAACGTCAAAAAATACTAATATTTGAATAAAGCTTCTTGGTTTCCCCTATTTAGTCTAACACTATATTATTTACTTTGTTGGTATTTTCTGTTTTCTCCATCCTTTCTTTGGAATCTGACAGCAAATTGGATATTTCTTCTTTCCTCTCAGCACGTTGCTGCTCTTTACTGTAGTAACAATCTAAAAATATTAGAATACAATATATTGTATTAGTTTTCTAGATTTTATATAGCTATACAAACTTGGAAACTTCTTCAAAATGGCAACAAGAACTAGTGCGGAATCCACAGGTCAAAGGGTGATGTTATGCCATTAAGAAACACATTTTTCATTTTCATTTGTCTAACAGCCATTGGGCAGCAGATGACTAACAGGATGTAAATGGCCTCCTATGGACCAAAGAGTTTTCGTCATTTATGTAGTTGGTGTCCAACTCCTTGCCCTGCACAGGACACTCCTAGAATCCCACCATGTGCCTGAGAGCATCATCCAGATGCTTCTTGAACTCAGACAAGGCTTGGTGCTGTGACCACTTCCCTGGGGAGCCTGTTCCAACGTCCAACCACTTCCAGGTGTGGAACCTTTTCCTGATAGGCAACCTAAACCGGCCCTGACTCAGCTTC
Organism: Chaetops frenatus; assembly: GCA_013400775.1. Taxonomy (NCBI): domain Eukaryota; kingdom Metazoa; phylum Chordata; class Aves; order Passeriformes; family Picathartidae; genus Chaetops; species Chaetops frenatus. The sequence goes on from VZTR01010009.1 coordinate 38,223, forward strand.
AGTTTCCTTGAGTCCTGTCACTGGTCACCACAGAGAAGAGATCAGTGCCTGCCCTTTCACAAGGAAACTGTAACTGCAATGATGTCTCCCCTCAATCTCCTCTTCTCCAGGCTGAACGGACCAAGTGACGTCAGCCACTTCTCATACAGCTTCCCTTCTAGACCCTTCAACATCTTTGTTGCCTTCCTCCTGACTCTTTCTAATGGCTTAGTGTCTTTTTTATATTGTGGCACCCAAAACTGCACACAATGCTCAGGGTGAGGCTGTCCAGAGCAGGAGAATCCCCTCCCTTGCCCGGCTGCCTGATGCACTCCTGGCTGCCAGGTCACAATGACTCAGGTACAACTTGCCATCGACCAGGACCCCCAAGTCCCTTTCCACAGTGCTGTTCTCCAGATGCTTATTCCTCAGTCTGTGCATACATCCAGGGTGTTTAGAGAGGTTTAAATCTCCCAAGTATCTTCTGCCAATGCCCTTTCTGTGCCTGATTGGCTACCAAGGGCTTTCAGGTCCAGATGGGGCTGCTCTTCATGTGTCCCTGAGTTCAGGAATTCCCCTGTACATTGATATAATTCTCACTCCCAGACTTACCCCAGACTCAAGAATATCTTTGAACTTCATTTATTTCTTGTAATGCCAACATCTTCATGTGCACACCCGTAAACATAAATACATTAAATAAAATTCAGAGTGTATGGTATTACCTGCCATGTATCTGAGTAGAAATTTTGAACCCTGGGATCTCTGTCTTCCTCTCTTCTCAAAATGGGAAATGACCTTGTGCTTCATAAGAAATCAAGCTACTCCCACAGCAACAGAAACACATGGAGATCTGTTTGAATGTGTTCTGGAATCTGTCCATGCAAAGTACACCCCAGCAAGAGAAAACTAACAGCTTATTTGGAGAAATGCCATACAAATTATTCAAATATCAGGGTAAGAAGTGTTAAGAAAAGTTTAAAAAAACAGCTGCACAAACTGAATGGATAAAAGAACAAGATGTAACAACAACATAAAACACATACCAATAAATCAGAAATTATCTGACGGTCAGTTAAGAATTTCAGCACACAAGTTTTGTGCTTTTCCCAAATATGGATAGAATGCCCTATATTCTTTAGGGAGGTGGACATAAAAACCACAAAGTAATTCAGAGGGAGTACAATTTTTGGAACTTCAAACTGGCCTTCAAAGAAACTCAAAAAGCCATTAGGGGAGCTAAAAGATATTTACAAACAAATTTACATAAAATTTTACATCTTTGTAGGCTAAAAGAGACAAGAAAAATTTGCCTCTTGAATAGGAACCTTGAATGATGAGATTAGATGGTCAGTCATCTCATACGTGACCCCAAATAGCTGATTATCAGGGTATTCCATCTCAATTACAATGCAGTACTAGGTGGCATATAATAATCCCATATGTGTATCTTTATTAATAGTGTTTGTCAGTTACAAGTTTTAAAAGATACAAAGGCACAGTGGATAAGGTTGCCTAATAACTCCTTATTACTTCCACTAGCAAGGAAAGGAATTTTACCCCACATTGACTGGAACAGTTTTAATTAGGCAGTAGAGTAAAGAAAATCACAGTTGGTCTGCTAAGCAGTATATGGTTTTCTGAAAAGAAAAAGAAGCATAATTTAGAGAGAATATTATTGACATCATAATTTGGAAGTGAATGGGATTGTTGGAGAGTCATTTAAATCTGAACAAACTGCTGGAGGACACTGAAAAAAGCTCATACACTTCAAAGGGGAAGTGCTTCTCGAGCACCACTATCTGATATGCACTCACCCCTGCTGTGCTAGGCATTTAAAAACATATGCAAAAGGCAGCAATGTCTGATAATATAATAATGAATGATAATATAAAAGCAAGTCCTTAATTGAAACCTTTTGGTGCACAGTATGACTATATGCACATGTGATACAGTATTTCTACAGCTTTTTATAAGGTTAATTAATTAGTATATCTAACAAATATTGTCCAATTAGAAGACCAGTTGGTTAGGTAATATCCCCCTGGGTTTGCCCCATTGAAGTCCCCTGACCCTGACGTTTTAGCCCTACATTTTATTATGTCTATGATGTATGGTGCAAAACAAAGTGTCCTTGTGTCTTGGTTTGAAGGACAGGTGTTTGTTANCTAAACAGAATTCCAAGAAGGTAGGATAATATGTGAGAAAGTGCAACTACTATGCTAAAGTGACAAAGTGTTAGAATCTATACAGCTATATATATTAAAATCTATGAAGCTACAGATATATAAAAAGCAAAAGTCTTTATGCATCAGAACTACAGGCAATTATAAATAGTGCATATCTGACCTTTACAGTTCTTGATTTTGCAATGTTAGTATGTCTCTATCAGGGTTTTCATGTTGTTGCTTTCAGATTTTGAGAAAACAATTCAACTATGCAGCAACAAATATATGTAGGAAAAATGAAAAAACATGATTATTTTGTTATTATAATCTGTGAATAATCCAGACTGTCGGTCTCAAATCCAAAATATTGAAGGCATTTGGNGTAGGGAAAAATGAAAAAACATGATTATTTTGTTATTATAATCTGTGAATAATCCAGACTGTCGGTCTCAAATCCAAAATATTGAAGGCATTTGGCAATCCTCTGACTATCTGTTGTCTCCAGTAAATCATGCTATTTATCCAGTAGAGGATGGATTCTTCTCATGCTTCAATAATTATTCTTAGATCTTTTGTTCTTCTGCCTTGGGGGGAAAAAAGGCAAGCAAATAAAAGCAACAGCCCTAATGATTGTCACATTAATTAATTTTGCTTTTAAGAAACATTTCCCTACTGGAAGAAACTCTCAAAAATCAGTGATTCTCCAGATGTCCCAATGTGTACAGAAATCAGCATACATTATAGGTGTATTTGAAAATGGAAATGCACGCATATTCTCTCTGCCAAAATACAGCATGCATTTTCCTATGGTCTCCCACATCATCCCAGGCCTATAAATATTAGGCACCTGCTGATCTGGGTGGATAGTTACTGATGCCAGCTCACTCTTAATTCAGCCATTGCCTCAGGTGTAACTAGCTGTAGCTAGTGACTAAGTGTAACTGTCCCTGTTATTCTATACTAACTGATGATATGCTAAACTTTATCTGTTAGGTGATGCAGCTTGAAAACAAAACAAAAAGCTGCAAGAAGTTAGTATGCAGAAAAATGGAAATTATTGGTATGAAAAGGTCAAACCAAAGACTCCTTCAAGTTATTTATAATTCCCTTTCATTCCTAGACAGTTTATCAGTGGGTTCATCAAAATTGCTCAAAACGAGCAGCTTCCACAGCCTTGAACTCAATGGCCTGGGGGTCTTGGCAACCACAAAATAGCAATGCATCACCCGCACCAGATCCTGCACCAGAGCCCCTGGCTGACACTGCGGAGGGGGATTACTAGGCAGAAGAGAGGCCATCACACTCAGTGGATGCATACCTCAATCATGGATGTTTTTACACCTTATTGTTCATCCTGTGAAGAATGTATGTTCGACATCACTGTAGGAATTTAGTAGAAACAGAATGTACTGAGATGTGCAAGCTTGACATAATAAGTACACCCTCAAAAAGAACAATACAGGTCTATTATGTACCTTAGCATGTTGACGCATTCTTTCCTCTTCTGCTACTCAGCTGGCCCAACATAATCTACAATATACCTACTTCAACTTCAAAGTTACTTCTTACAAATATCAGCTGATGCCAAGCTGATGAATTTCTGTTACACCTAGAAAACTCCTCGGATACAGATTATTCCTCTTTCACAAACTAAGTTCCTTGAAGTGATCTGAGCAGCACACAAAACTACTAGTATGAAAACACTACCATTACACTAGGCAAAATTTATTAGTACATTCTTCTCTAGTCTTCACAGAGACTTCCTGCCATCCCCTCCGAAGAAACCACAAAAATATGTACATTACCTTTATCTAGGGATTGTTCTTTCCACAGCTGAAAACAGACATTCAAACCAGACATTTCTGCAGTACATTTCACAGAACTACTTTGGCATATTTCCAGGAAAACTTTTACCTTATTTATTCCAGACCTACAATTGTGTTTCATTTGGTTGTCAATGCAAAGTTTTTTCCATTGTTTCCACTTTTTTTTCCTCTTTATCTTTTATCCTTTTCTGATTTTCTTCAATGAATTTTTTTGCTTTTGAATTCTATTGATTAATCAAATTACATATGAAGTATTTATGCAGTTTTAGCTAAGAAATGCTAAATGTCTTCCATAAATTCCAAATTCATTGCTTTATAAACCTGATCTATGTTTTCCATTTTCTCTCATATAAAATAGTTATAAAACAAAATCACAGTCAGTGCATATAGCACTAGCAGTAACCCAGTGGTAATGAAATATATCCACACACTGTGAAGAAAACGTGTCCAAGGATAAAATGATATAAAGGCTTTGAGAACTCTTTGATCTTTGTTCTGAATAAAAGGACACATAGGTACTTTACCATACATGTGAGTGGGTTAATAAGAAACCCACACGAAGCAGCAGTGATATTCAACTGATTACCTCACATATTCAGTCTAAAACATTTACTCTATTGTATTATTCAAACTTTTGAAACCAAATTTATGTTTCTAATCTGTATCAGCTACTATAACAAAATATGACATTTAAAGTAAACAACAATTTAAAAAGAAAAATATTAATCACTCATTTGCTAATTAATAATAATAATAATAATAATAATAATAACAACCTCCAGAACTGATTCCCTCATATGCATTTGCAATTCCTCTGTCCCGTCCCATTTTCTGAGTATTACCCAAGAAGCAAGGTAATTATTCTACCCACATAATGGTGTGAATGACCCCAATTTTAGGCCTCTATTCACATAAGAAACACTCTGAAAAGAGGTGAGGGCTGCAAGCTCAGTAAAGGGCCAATACTTACCCTTTGTTATCACTATGCATCAATAAACAAACACCAGATTGAATAGATTTATGATGAAGGCATGTTAACATTTTGAACTGTACTTTTGAGGAAATGTGTGTCTGCACGTATTAAATACCATTCAGATGCCAGTGTACAAGGCAGAACCTAAAAACCAAATTAAATCTACACACAGAGATCATATGATGAAACACTAGTCCATGGAACATACATCTGTGCAATTCCAAAAGTTAAATTTCAGAAAGTCTTAGCAAACTATCACAAAGATTATGCAATCATGTCCAAGTATCTATTCCATTTTCCTTCATGCAAGGTACAGGAATAATATTAAGGCTGCGAAATCAAACATTCAGAAATCAAATAATGATGAACTGAAATGCTATGTCATGTAAACCCTATGCGGCCTCTAAGAGACCTTAGCAGTGAGGCAGATGTCCATTGTGTCCAACTATGAGTCCACAACCAGTCTGCTTTCAAAGCTGTTACATTTAGGAACTTGAAAGACTTGTGAAAGGACTGAGGTGTCTACATGAAAGGCATTAGCTCCTACTCGATATACAACTGACCAAAATTTAAGGTATTTGTTTAAAAACACTTCCAAAGTTACCTATTCATGTCTAATGATGGCAAAGTATCAAAACAATTATATATTCTCTAAAAATAGTGAAATACTTAGAATAAAAGCTCTATAATAAACATTACCCAAAAAAAAAAAAAAAAAAAAAAAAAAAAAAAAAAAAAAAGAGTTTAGATTAAAGGACCTTCCTCAAACCATTTGAAAGTTTGATAGACAAAAGAGAATTAGCTTCCTGGATTTCTGATTGGGGATTTTTTTTGAAACTCACTGACTGTCAATAACTACTCTACTTCCTCTCTCCAAGAAAATTTATTAGAAAATTCTCTGCACTTTTATTTTCACCTTGATCTTCAAAATATATTAATTTTTCTTAAAACTTTTAACTTTGAGATTGTCATTATCCATTTTGAAAACAAACTGTAGATGCCATCACTGTCACCTCTCAGTTTATATAGGATTATTAGAACATTTTATCTCCACATATTTCATTTTCTATATATTTGTAAGGAAAAAAAATCTTCTGAGCTTTATTAGTTAAATAACTTTATACATTAAGTCAATGAACTTTGAAAAAGGACAGCTATTGTTAAAAGTCTTGTTAAATTATTTTTACTAATTTACTTCATGAGGGTTTGAACTCAATGGACAGCAACAACCCTATGCATAGTCTCTGACATCTCTTCTGTGCCATTCCCAAAACTGCAAACTCACTCCCACTTCCATCAGTACAAGTGCACAGAAAAATGAAGAGTGTCAAACCTGGCTATGCAGAAAACCCTCAGAGCTGGAACCCCTTCACTGCTTTTTGGAATATTATACACTCATTCAATTTGTAGAACAAAGGTAAGAAAAGAGTTCTTGGCCAAACATACCTAAATGTTTTCAAAGGAGAGGTGGTAATTTTTATGGGTTTTTGAGATAATTGACTCTGTATTTAAAAACTCAGAGACAGCATTTCCCAAGGTAAAGCTTTAGATTTTGATGATTCCAGAGACTCACTCACAAGACTGGTTTCAATTTAGGATTTAAAATGCACACTTCAGGAAAATGCTATGAAAAAACACAGATAAGAATGATGTATTGGCTTGTTTATACAGATATTATATATCAACTGATCATGAAACTGTGCAATATATTCTCATATAGTAAGCACAAATATGCCAAAATGATACAATTTTTGTTTGCTAATTCCTCAGTACTGTGTATTTACACACTGTAGTTGTATATGTGTTGACATTTTTGAATTATATTATATATATAATTATTATATATTTAATGCATGCATTATATAGTAATTATTATTCCAATTGCATATAGAACATATCTAACACCTTTTCTTAAGCTGCTTATATCAACACAAACTTTAACTCTCCAGACTGTTTGGATCTGAGAGTGGCAACAAAAGGAATTAAATAGCTTGTTGTTTGGTTTGTTTTGGCTAGACCACCCTTCCTTCTCTCCTGTTATGTAAAGAAAAACCTAGATTGGTTGGTTCTGTTGGATCCTAATCTTTCACACCAGATATGCCTCTGTTTCTGTCTGTACCACATGTGAAACGGTACAGCTAATGCTTTTGCAAAAAGTTTTTCAGTAACAGATTTATTGCCTCTGGGTTATATTATTCTGTGTGTTATAGCAAGGTTTTGCCATTGCCCAAATTTCAAAGAAAATAATATATGTATTAGATTGCTCATACAGCAACTTGGAATTTCAGAGTCTTTTGTGATAGCATTATGAAAATCTCCTCTTTCATCTGCCAAGTTCTTTGGATTTAGTCAGGTTTTGATGGCAAAGCCAGAAATTGTATTCCAAACAGTTTGAAAGTGGTGTTTCTATTAATCCATTTAGATGAATCATTGTTTCAGTGGCTCTCAGCTGCCTCACTCATGCTTTTAACTCTCAAATGCATACTTGCATCATCATTAAAGGGTGGTTGTCTTGGCTCTCTAGACTGCTTCCTCCTGGATCTGCATTCTTTCTCTGACTTGTTGAATATTTTGCATGATTATCTGTGACATTTCACTTTTTAAAGAGAATTAATTAGTTCACTGATCAATCAGTCTGACTCCCTTTTCTAGACTAATACCACCGGGCTCATGTAAGGACCAGAAAATTGCTGTATAAATACCACTGAAACTCAAATGACATCTCATTGAACAATGATGAAATACATGCATTTACAATTAATTCTTCCTTCTTTGATACAGAAAAACCAGCAAAAGGTGAACATCTGATGCTGGAGAATTTAAAGCATGGAAAAACATATATTTCAATAACTGCATTCCTTTGCCTCTTTTTCTTGATTCTAACCAAGATATGAAACAGGATATAAAGGAGGTATGCACATCTTATCATGTGTTTTTCATGTTTAATGGTGAGTAGAAACCTACCGCATTTTTTCTGAAATACATATTTTAAACCTTTTTTCATCACTGCCTTCTAAATGTACTTAATTTTCCTCTGCAATTTTTTCTCACCACAAATGATCACTCTTTAGGAAGAAGAAAAAGCTGGATCCTGTCTAATACAGACCATGTTTAGCAGCTTGTTTAATTTAAAAAAATTCTGACTGTCAATTTTTCCAATCCATCAATGCCGAAGTACCCCATCAATGTCTAGTCATTAGCTCTGAAGCTGTAATGCCTAGAGACAGAGATGGACTTATTAGCACAAGATCAGTACTCTGTCAAAATTCTAATTCTTGCTTTTGGCAGAACCAGTGGATTCGCTTTCGAGGTCCAAGCTCTAGAAATTGACTCCAAAATGAAGAAATACAAGCATTCTCAGTGCTGCCACACAAGTTGTCATTGGCACTGAAAGGCTTCTGTTCTCACAAGCTTGGAGGTCTACTTTGTGTCATTCCTAAAAGCATCTATTTTTTAAAAAAAAATTTGTTTGCTACATGATCCCTCTCTAAAAGTAAATTATTAATATATAATGGAATAGCACATTTCTGTTTGAAGGACATAGACTCTTTAAACATAACCTATTTATTTGTAAATCAGAAGTACATAGAACATTTCACCCTGGAAAAAACCCACATGGTTTTAGTTTTAAGGCATTAAACATTTGCTATGGTAGAACATGCCACTCTCAAACTCTAAACACAGGCAGTTATATTTTCAACCAACATGAATCAGTTCTTGGTCTGATCTCTTTTCACTTCACAACAGAGAGAGAGAAAGGAAAAATTCTGTTATATTTTTACATGGTATAGCCTATCATAAAACAAAAAGTAAGTTGCCATTGCTTGTCTGTGTGATATTCACCACGTCTGCAATATTTCTGCCACCACCTTTTTCAGCACCTGTCTGTTGGCCAATCAGAAAAAAGCAAAAGGCTTGAAGTCTCTCCAACTCCATGGAAACTCTTTCCAAAAATATCCCCAAGCTAAGTGTCTCCCTAATAGGAGCTACTGACTGACAAATCTCTCAGCAGTTCATTCTAAATAGCCAGCTGTGTTTTAACTTTTTTTTTAAATTTAGTTCTACTGAAGCTTACAGTGGAAGTAATCAGCTGTTCCATGTTCCTCCTTCAGCATTCATTTCTGCTTCCAGAAGTATGGATGTCACATTCTTGCACATTTGTCTTCGTTAGTGCTATGACTGCTGGCAGCAATACACAGCTGTCTACCCCTATCCGGCATCAGCCGTGTTTTTAGGTGGCAGGTGGAGTCTTCCCACGAGCCACAGAGATACATTTGGCATAATCAAAAGACAGCATGCAATAGCTGTTACAAAGATAAAGCAATGTAAAGCTGTATTATGATAAAAGCAGAAAGAGAAGTAAATATTTATTTGCCTACAGATCAGCATCTCACAGTCTGTTGAAAGAGGCACATTCCTTTTTCAAAGTTAATCCCCTTGTAAAGAAAGAAGCTTTTATCTGGTATTGAACTTCAGTGCTGTCTGTCTGCCTGCTCAGATCAAACACATTTCACATACTAAGAAGGAATCCAAATACATGACTGGCTGTGAATATAAACATGTAAAATATGCATTATAGGGTTGCAGCTAAAATTGATCTAATAGAGATCATTTTCCTCATGAAGAGGAAAGTTTAAATCTTAGCACATACAACATTAAAAGATGACATGAGATGCTATAAAGCATTTTTCTCACTGCCCAACTATGGGAATTTCATGATATGCGTAAGTAGAAGTAGTTTTTATATAAAATAAAAGATCAGCTCTGTTTGAAATACAACCTTCACGGACGTACAGGTAATATCTAATGTGAACAGGACTGCAGCACTTAGAGTTAAGCAGTTCCATACTCCACAGGGCATAGAAGGATGAGTAACTTTTCAGGTACAGCACTTTCAGGTAGTTATAACAAGTGTAATTAATTTAAGAATAAAAAAATTGGTAAAGCCATAATGAATATGACTAACATGTACAGCATACAGGACAAAATCAACTGAGAGAAGAGCAACACTTAAAGGATTTCAGTTAAATGAAACTAGACAAAATTAGAGCTAAGGTCTTTTATATGGACTTCCTAAAAGAAAAATTAATTTTAAGAAAGAGACTAGTCTTAATTCTGCTTTGCACAGTCGGGACAAAAATTAGATATCTGATACTAATGGGCTGCTTTTCTTCTTTCAAACAGCCTGTTTAGGTTAGCATGTTACTTCTGTGACACAGATTTTCCACTAGAGTGTTTTAACTCTAATTTATTTCCCTTTTTTTTAGAAAATTATGTAAGACTACACTGAGCTGATACAGCTTAGAGTTCTTAAATTTATCATATAATTTGAAATCTTTACCTACTACACTATACAATCTTGATTATATTGCCATGTGCTACACAGCCAGATTCTATACCTGCTTTCTCTATCCTTACGAGATTGCATCACTGACTTTCACTCATTTCTCTCTTGCTTCTTAACTCAACATGAAATTGATTTCTTCAGTTTTTGTACTAAAATCAGCTGTAACAAAGGCTTGCTTAAATTCTTACTTGTAAACACTCCCAAATGCTAAAATGTGGAACGGCCTTTCTACTCGAACTGCAGAAGCCTGTCTTGTTGACACCTCATGTCTCTTCTTTGACACCATTAGATAACGTGCCTTAAATATTTTAATAGAAGCGGGCAGTGAAAAGGCCTTCTCTAGGCCATCTCACAGCACCGGGCCCAGCCTGGGCGGTGTGGCCGCAGCTCCTCGGCACACTGCACAGCCCCACACCCCGCTGGCCGAGCTCGGCCCCTGGGTACCCCCTGCCGCCGCAGCCCAGCAGGCTCCACGCTCTCTGCTCCTCCCCGCAGAGCCTCACCCTGCCTGCCCCGCCTGAGCAGCCGCTCTCGCCGGGTCTCGCCCCCGGGCCGGCGCCTCTTCACCTCCAGCACCGCCGCCTTCACCGGCGCCCACTCGCTTCTCCAAACCCGGACCCTGTCCGCGTTCTCCCCTCAGCGCCTCACGCACCAGAGACTAATAAAAGGTTAAGAAGATGGCATCTTGAGAGGGAATGGCATTACAAGTGTTACAGTAGTCTTGAGATAAGGGAAGCAGAATGACAAGTTTCTCAGTATGAGGTAGTTTGCCTCATCAAGACCTTAGAAAGACCGTGCATCTTGGAGGGAGAAGTATTCATCCCTCTCCCAGTTTACAGAATGGTATTAGTTCTTCGTGAGTTACTTAGCCTTCCTTTCTGTTTTAAGGTTTTCGTTCCTATTCACAGCTGTGGTAATTCTAGAAAGTTGCACTATTTTCAAGTTTATTGATGTGTTGTTACTTGTAGCCCCTCAATCTCTTTGCTGATGAAATATTCTCTTAAAAAAGGCCGGGAGTTATTATTACTGCTCTGTTATTAGTTTAACAATTACTGTATTTCTTTTAGACCAGTTACCAATACAACTGCTAGCAAAAGTTGAAGGTGTATGAGCTTTCCCACTGCACTCCTCAGAAAATCCTCAGAGAAACTTGAAAAAATTGTATTTGAATACCATTCTCACTGCTTGCTACATTTGACGCTTTCATACATATATGACAGGTAGGTACTTCCAACACACTCTCATAAACATAGATTAGCTCTAGCTATGTAAAAAAAACCCATTTGCTATATATTTACAAGCAAAATTAAATATTTTTTACATTCTGAGGGAAAACTAAAGAAACAAGTTACGTATGGCACCAAACTACAGTAAGACATTGACCCAGTCTGTTTAAGCACAGGCAACCAGATTATTTTTTTGCTCTTTCAGAGGCGGAAAAAATGTCTGTTAGTAACTCAAAATAACTGGAGGTTTCTGTGGCAACTGGTAAGGGAGGTTGTATCTCTCTCTGCTGCTTAAAGTAGAAGCAGTTCTTAGAGATTTCTATTTGAAGTTTGCATACTGGTGTTTGACTTCAGGTCTTAGAAAGGAGATTGCCTATCTACTTGTATTTTATCCTGTTGCTATTTAGAGTAAGATACAAAATAAACAGGACCATAACAGAGGAGTTCTGCTTTCCCAGGTAAGTTCATGAATCATTATGGTAAAGAGCTGTGCTTATTACTGTATTTTGGTTTTATGTAATTAACGATGAAAATCTTTTGCATTGTGTAACATCTTCATCAGATGAGATGGAAAACTTGTACGACCAGAATAGTTTTATGGTTTTTTTAACCTGAGATTTGGAATTACTCTAGCTGACTACTGTTAGGAACTATTATTAAGGTTTCAGGGAACCTGCAGCTATGTTCCATCAAATTTATTGGTAGTGAAAACTATTATCTCCTTGGAGTTCTGTTCATCAATTGAATTTCCCATAATACTGCAATAGGAATGGAGTGAGCATATTAGCCATATATCTCTTTTCTTGTTTGATATTATTAATAATTTTAAAATGTTACATGCGAATACTAAATTATTACATCATTATAGTCAAAGTGTGTTTATCTTGCAAAATGTGTAACTGTTCCGAAGTTTTAGTTTGTTTGCCATTTTTTTATGATTTACTGCCTTTACTACTTTTATAAAGGAGAATACACATTATTTTTGCAATAAAATGGAAGGTCTTGATTCCAAAATATTCAGTACAGATGCAAGGATAAAAAAATTCCCTAAATCTTAGAAGAACAATGTTTGGAAAATCTATTCTAGGCTTAATAGAGCTGTACAAAACCTTGCCCTATTAACTTTTCAAGTTATGAAGAGTATTTCATTAACAGTTGAAGAGAAATTAATTGAGCACAATTCCTTCACTTTCTAGGCAAATGTTTCTATCATGCTGTACAAAAATATTTGGTATACCTGATTTACACAAAACAATACTGTATTTATATTCAAAAAGCTAAATTTATTTTAAAATATCTTTACAGGTATCTCCAGGCAGATATAATTTTTTTTCCCAGAAGTGAAAATTTAAACAAATAATTGCAAGAACCAGGATTTCATCCACCCACTCCCTGTAGAAAATTCTGAAGATAACCCAAGGCAGCTTGTTGCTGTTTATATGCAGGCTATTTTTGACTCCCATTCCAAGGTGGCAAAGTCTTATGCATTTAGTGGAGATGCTGGGTGCCTGACAAAGGACCTTGATTTTACTTTGTGGGGTAATTATTTAAAAATTAAGCATTCAGTGGTTAACTCTTGGATAACCAGCCCCTTCTTTATGCACAGTTTTCAGCTTGAAAACAGAAAGATGATTCTGTTCTTATTTGAAACACTGATCACTATAAAATGACTGGAAATAAAATCCTTTTAACAATTGTGTTACAACATGGTAAGGATTTCAAGCTGCAAAAATGGGGTTTGTATACCCCATTGTAAAGTATTCCCAGTCCAGCAGTGAATCGGTTCAAGCTGTGATTAGGGGACAGTAATTGCCTGTATGAAGATGCCAAGATACTCTATCATCCACTGAAATACAATGTGTGGTAAAAGCACTTGTCAGTACATAAAGATGGTCTGGGTCCTATAGGGAGCTCTGAGTCTCTTGTACATTTCTGTCACAACAGTACATCTACTGCACTTCCATTGTTGCCAAGGAAAAAAAATTAGTAAAAAATGCAAGGCAGTATCTAGAAGACCTTGAGCTAAGAGCAAATGCCAGTCTACAAAACGATTTCAAATCTGAGAGCAGATGTAATGGATGCTGGCAGAAAGGATGGAGCATCTCTTTGGAGCTGTAATTTCTTCTATCCCCTCTGGAGCATGTGACTCCCAATAGGTTGCAATCTGGCAGAAACCGCGTTGCCCACACATTGCTTTTATTTCTGGAAACTATGTGATAAAGTCTGTAGATTAAGCTAACAGTCTTCATGTTTACTTCTTCCTTTCACTGAGTTTTAACAGAAATTATGTGTCTGAAAAGGTGCTTTTGGATAGATTTTTTTTTCCCCCTGGAACTAAACTCTGACAGGAGTTTTAATGAGGTGAAAGTACTTCCTTAAGCAGAGACAATAAGGGAGGGTTGACAGTGTTACACATTATGCTCTACAACTATAGAAAACAAAAATGTATTTTGATTGTTTCAGTGTTAATACATGGGTCAGATTTGTGGGATATTTTTAAAGCATTCGTTTTTTCCAGGGATTTTTTGTGTCTTTTCTGAGGGAGATACTTCTTTTCTGATTAAAGTATTGTTTCACTTGAGATGTGAAAATTCAGTAGGTTAATTCATTTATACAGTGTAGTATATGGTTAAAGATTAATAACTACAAATTATTACAAAAAGTTGCCCTATTTCTACTCATAACTCCAAAAATGTTAAGGGTCTTTTCCAACCTAAATGATTCTGTTTTTTTCTTTGCTACAAGATTTTAAGGTTCACAAGGAAGCTATTAATTTTAAACTATTCTTAGTAGAAAAAGGCAATTATTTTATTTCTTGTCATGAAAAGAATGTTGTTTAAAAAATTTAAAATCTATTACTATAAAATGATGTAGAAAGGGAATGGCTAAGCTCTCTGAATTTCTGAGTAGTAAGTGCACAGAACTTTGTGCCACTTCCAGGCCTAATGTTGCTTCTGTTGGAATTCCAGATAGTGGCAGTCTGCTGAAACATGAGTTCAGTTACCAAATATAGATGAGTGGGGTACGAATTACATAGTCACAGAGGACAGATGTAACGCACAGGCCACAGTCTTCTCGATGCTTACTAAGGACCAAGAAAGCTTTAGTGAAGAGCTGGAGCAACTTTAAGCCTGCCCAGTTAGAGAAAGAGGGAAAAAAACTTTACCTACCATTAATTATACTTGAACTCTTCATATTGGCCTGATCATTGTAAGATCTGTTTTATATTTTCTGCTAAATGTAATTGTTGTATTTTTGGAGTAGTTTTGGAGGATTTCAAAATTCAGAGAAAAACTATGTGCTTTTTTTGTTTCAAAAAATCTTACTAGATACATTTTGTCCTTCATGTGGTTCTTTTGAACTGATAGGCTTTGGGTCATGTTAAGTAATAATTTTTTATTTGGCAGATTCTGCAAATTCAAGATGTTTATATTTTTCTTGAAATGAGTTCTTTAACTTTCTATGCTTTTCCATATTTTACTATATATCTCTTCAAAACCTTAATTTGATTAGTTACTCTATTTTTTTTCTGAAATTATTGTAATCCAGTATATTTCAAATTTAATATTTACCATATGATTCTTTAGAGCATCTATATTGGGTTTGGAATAAGTATTTAAACTGTATGATATAAAAATGTGGTTTTACTCGGGAGTAATTTTTAAATATATACAAATAGGACCCCATAAAGAGTCTGTATGTAATAATGTTGAAAGTACAGGTAAATGCTGATCTGCATGCAACATTGTATTTTATGTTTGTGTATTTAAATGATACAGTATATGGCTTTGCAGGTTACCTAAGGAGTAATGATGATGAAAACTGTTATAAATACATTGTAGTCTAACTTGGAGAAGCTAGAAATAGCATTCAAAATTTCTAATTACGATCTTACAAGCTACTTGATAGGGTTAGTGATACTTCATCTTCAGTTCACTGTGGTTACAAGTTACACCAAAAGAATAGCAGGTTTATGTATTACAGTATGGCTGAAAAAAGTCTTTCTCCTGGAAGCTTCCATTCAGCTCTCTAAAGTTAGCCATATGAATCTATTTTCAGGCACCCGACCCTTCTCACTAAGAGGGCTTATCAGCATTAGAAATTGCCAATAAACCAACACATTTAAATGCATCAACTTTATCTAAATATCCAGCTATAGAGTAATTCACCTAAATTTAGACAGCAGGATTTGAAAATTACAATATATGTAGCCATTATATTTTTCTAATGACAAAGATGAGTATTGGGAAGAAATTTGTTAATTCGTAATACATTAATTTTAATCATCATGTTGGGTGGCTAAAAATAAATAAAATTGTCCCCCTACCCATGAAAAAGCCCATTGAAACATTAGAGCGGCTCGGTGTTGGAAGTCAGGGAAGTTTATCTGAGTATGTAATGTGTCACTTTGAGATGTGAACAAGCTAGGAACCAGTGTTTATCAGATTTAAATCAAGATATCAATTGAAGCACGGATATTTACATGTTGTCTAAATAGCACCTTTGTCCATTTGAATGCAAAGTTTTAAAAAATAACTAAGATTAAAGAGACAGAAACTCTGCGGGTTTAACCCTTATTTCCCTGGCATTTATCCAGTTTATGCCTTAACAGCTGAGCCTCTAGACCAACTGTTTGCTGGGCTTCTCAGATTCTTTCTTTAAAGTTGCTATGTGGTAGTCAGTTATACTGTATATACTTTTTTAGATTTTGTTGACAAGACATTGGCATGGTTGCTAAATTTGTTGCCCTGTAAACACAGATAACAGGAAAGGAAGATGCAATCCCAGCAAATAATAAGCTTATCACTGTATTCTATAAAAAACATATATCAGATCCTAAATGCTTTGGGTTTCTTATACTTCTCTTTTATGCATTGAGTTATAATCTGTTGGCAAGACAAACAGGCATATAAAGAGATGCATATGCTAAGCCAAGAATTCTAATAATCTATCAGTCATTTAATGACTAGATGCCGGGTAAGCTCTGGTTTAGTGACTAAAGGTAACTGGAGCCCACACAAGCTGATGTAAAATACATCCGAGTGCATCGCATGACTATCAAGCCATTTCTCCACTATCAGTAGAGAATTCAGGGAAAATATTTGTTTTAAATCTTATGAAAATTTTTTCTTGTAGAATTTATCATTAGAAGAAGAGAATTTTCCAGGGTAATTAAAAACCACTGATATTCAACTTAATTAAATGCTTTGCAGAAACAATAATTACATTTCAGATCACATCAGCCACAGTCTAGTGACCATCTAGAACAAATACATTTCAACAAGGAGATTTTCAGGCCAGTCCTTCCCTTGGGGAAAGTGTGGTTTCCCTTGTCTTGTTTCTTGCTGACTTTAAAGAGAATGCTCATCCTAATTCTGAAGTCATGTTGGGAAACTGGAGAGGTGTAAATGCTTCTCTGCTTTGTGAAACTGGTACAAAATATAGATCATATCCTTCCATTGTGCAGGATGATATGTAGGTTGGGAAATCTATTCTGTGTTTCACTTTTAGCATATGGTAGCCTGATATTTAATTTTTCAGTGTTGAGGAAAGTGCTACTAAATTGGTAACAAGTTGAAAATGTTAGCACAATAAGTAAAATAATATTGTACACATTATCAACATTAAACATAAAGGATAATTTGGAATTTCTAATCCAAATATCTTGGTGTATATCTTCCTAATAGTTTCAGCTTGCACACTTCTCCTCTCAGAATGTGATGGTTTACTATCTGGAAGGCAATGTTATGGGAAAGAGAAAATAAATACGTTCCCAAATCTTCATTAGGCTAAAACCAGGGAAAAAAAATGAAATAGAATAGAATTGATGTAAAATAACAAATCAGATATGATATAATAGCATATATACATATTGATCCAGTGGAATTGAGATTGTGCTAGGTAATATATAGACAAAGGATGTTTTCATACTTCTGAGGGAAGAGTAATGAGAAAATTACTCTTCCCTCCTATGTGCTCTCATTTCCACCTAGACAATTTGCAGTCCTGGCCCATTCTAATAGAAACCAAGGTTTATGGGTTTTATTTCATGCACCATTAGGTTCTGCTTATCTTCCAGCTTTGTGTCTAGCTTATGGGAACTAGGATATAACTGTTTTCATTAAGGAAGGAGTTGTTCTTGTGTCTTTCAGGATGCAAGACAGACGCTGTGGCCAGGCATTGCCTCTTTCTTTAATGCTGAAGGAGACCTACTCTCCAGAGAGAGGCACCAGTAAGGGATATCCTGAAAATATGTCAGAAGCTTCATCTTACCATGACTTTTTCTGTGATTCCCTGTCAGATGCACAGAATGGTGAATTTTCAAATGAACTTTCTGCCTTCCTTACCCAGGAGGAGATAAGTAAGAGCCTTGACATAGCTCGAGAAGCCATTGCCATTGCCAGTGTGGAGGAAGATGAGAACACAGCACCAGACTTTACTCATTATCTCAATACCTCTCTTTCTAGCCCTTCAGAAAACCCTTCTTTCAGGGACACCAACCTGCATGAGCAAGACACTTTACAGACACCTCAAGCAAGCAGTTGGACTTCATCTGCTGCAAGGCATGTTCTCCCAAGGAATCAGAAAGAGCAATCCACTGCACCTCAGACAGAAGATAGTTTTGTCACAGTTTCTAGGAGACAAGCAAGCACCTCACCTTTTCTACCTGCTAGTCCCAGCTTTGTCAGAAGCCTGAAATATTCAGAGAAAGGTGTTCCATGTATGCCTAAGACAAGCCCAAACTCTGAATCGACATCCCAGGGAGAAGCTCCTTTCAGGAACAAGCTGTGTGACAAAGCTGCCACATTCATAGAGGAGTTATCATCTATATTTAGACAGGCAGCGAAGACAAGAGGCCGTAGTCCCGATGGGGACTCTTCTTCTCCAGACAGTGGATACCTGTCTCCTAATAAGAAACAACCAGCTTTAAGTAGCTTGGTGAACCAGGAGTTTGACAAACCACATCAAGAGACTGAGCCTGATGAAAAATTACCTGGAGTTCATCTGAATGGAGAACACTATTCTGGAAGAGGAAGCATCATGGAGAGCAAAATGGTCCTGTGCCGTCCCTTCATCAACATGGAAGAGCATGAATTGTCACCACCTCTATTCACTCAGAAGCTCCGGAGCCAGGAAGTTGCTGAAGGAAACAAAGTATTGCTGGAGTGCAGAGTTGCTGGCAACCCAGTCCCTGATGTCAGGTAAGTGCTAAGTCACCAGATAACATCACCTGATTGTGGAAGATACCTAAGAACAGGTATGACAGTGACCTGCTTAGAGGCAGTCACATACGAGTAGTTGATCATGCAGTTTTAGAAAGCACAAAGAATAACACATTCTGATGTCTTTATTTCTCTAGAATGTTTCATTCCTATTTGCTTGGGAAATTAAATTCTGCTTAATTTAAGAGCCATATGGCAAAATTAGAATTGGCTCTAGCAGCGTTCCATGTGATTGTTACTTCATTAATCTAGGTAAAAGAAGACAAAACTTGGCCCTGAAGAGCGTATCTCAAGGAGCTGATACAGCTGTCAATTAATTAGAATGTCTCCAAGATCTGTGTAAACTGTTTTTCTGAATCTTAACTCGTGCAGAGTAATGAAATAAGGAGACAAATTTTAATGACTGAGAAAAATTAGTCATGAGAAATATTGCTGACATTATAGTAGATTATTGTAAAATCAAGTATACTTTTAATTAATCACATCAGTATAAATTAATTTATAACTCCTGTCTTATTTCCCTTTTGACACACATAATTGTGCTATGTTAGCAGTCTGTAGATACAGCCACTGCTGAATTGTGGCAAATATGGTTCCTGCTAACTTCTCAGGCTCTTGCAAAATTCTCTGACAGTCAAATTGATACACTTTCATGGTCTATTCTCAAATTGGTTCTATTTAATTATGATTAATAGTTCTCCATCTGGTAACCGAGAGAAGACATATTAGTAATAAAAACTACTTTTTCAAGTTTCCACTAAAAAATTTTCCCCCTTAGTCTCTATTTCATTATGGATCTTCAAGAGAGGAAAAATACTGCAGCTGTACCTCAAAAAGTACTTATTTCAGAAGTCGATGCACTTCTGCTGTGTCCTTTCTGTAGTGACACCGACTTGGCTGAAGAGGTCACTCACACAGCACGGGCGGCACAGAGCCCTCAAGTGAGCACTGCTGTGGAGCCAGGAGAGCAAAAACCAAGGCTTGCTCAGGGTTTAAGAGACAGAAAGCACTTTAGTGATGTTGGGTGAGACTCTAAAGTCTGAATCTTGGGGAAGGGAGGGGGTTCTTTCCAGATGAGAAAGCATGCATAAAAATATGTAGTGAATTTCTATCTGTAATAGCATTACTAGGAACTTCTAAACAGTTTCGTAGTATCATCTAGGCATATGACTGTCCTTCTTTCTGGATATGAAAAGGATTTTTGTGGTGTATCCTATATATATCCAGTAAATAGTTAATTTGCTATAGTGGAAAAAGACAAGCCTGTTTAAAACCACCCACATATTGCAGAGCAAGTGAAGAAAGTCTGTGCTACTTACAAAAATATTTTCTGTAAATGGGAGTTTTATATGGTTTAAAAATAAAGCAAAACAGCAATGATACAATAATAGTTGACCATTCTCTTTTATTATGGTAATGCAAATAATCCAATTTTCTAAAGCATTTTACTTAGACAATTGTTTCATTGGACTAGATTTCTGGCTTGTAATATGTGTGGAAAACAATCTTCAGACCATAATCATATGAATTCAAAATATTTACAGTTTTCTGAAGAAACTGGCCAGAAAAAAAAAAAAAAAGGAAAAGATATAAAACCTTTTGTGAAGATTTCAGAATAAGTAAAATGTAGAAATGGATGTTAGGAAAGTATTGTATTGCATTGTCAAAAGAAGAGCTATGGAACAAGCTGAGCAGTTACCTGGTGTGAAAAGTGTAAGAGTGAGCCATTTGGTACATGCAGAATCTGACGAACAGCAAATGCAGAAAAGGGCATGAGCCAGGACTGCCACAGTCTGTACTTTTTGCATATTTCAATAAAATCTGTAGAAACCAAGCTTCAGCTCTTCTGATGTTTCCCAGAAAATCCAGTTTCAATAACATAGACACTGCAAAGGCTGTTTTCAGAACTCTGTGTGATAAGTGTGATTAAAGTAGAAAGCAATTGGGATTTTTGGGGGGTTTTTTTGGTTGATTGTTGGTTGGTTTTGGTTTTGGTGTGGTTTTTTTTGGTTTTGGTTTTGGTTTTGTTGGTTTTTTGTTGG
>VZTR01010009.1:113916-141520 GCA_013400775.1 Chaetops frenatus
AAAAAAACCCAAGAACTAAGTATGAATCTAAATATAGCTTTAAGCATTCCTTTAAAAAATAATAATTAAAAAATACCAATTTTTATTTCAGTTCATATTATCATGCTCACTGTATTTTTGACTGTGATGCTCCTTTAAAAATATAACAGGAAGCCGAGATAAAATGGAAGGACCTTAAGAAACACGAGGTAGTTGCCTCAGGAATAAATTTGTAGAAGTAAATTTCAGTACATTCATCAACTTCAGAAAAATACATCTCATATCAAGAAGTCTTATTGTGCCTAATGGTTTAGGATTACCACATTTGAAACCAGCAGCATACATTATACCACTGCCAGAAAAATGCAAAATCAACCGTGGTAACTGTAGGGCAAATCATTTAAAATTCTCTTACTCTAAAAAGTAATAGAAATGTTCTCTAAAAAGTTTGATATATGGAAAGTTATGTAGTTATAAATCTTTGCTTTGCTCAGTGTTGTGTTCTATTTTCATACATTCTAGCATTGATTTTGTGTTGTCTTGTGGGAATGTCTCTATCATTCTGGTAACTAAAAGCCTCCATCAAAAATATTTACTTTAAAGTTTCTATACTTAAAGACCGCAAAGTGAGGCCAACTGTTGCAGAGTCAAGGACAAGATACAATCTTGAAAAAAAAAAAGAGTTTCTAAGCTGATTCTGTGATTTTAAGACAAAACAACTACTTTTTGATCAAGTCTGACAATAATGTCTTTCTTTTGTAATTAGCTGTACACATCTATGTAAGGCTGTGTAACATTGCAGTACTCACAGGGAATGACATGAGCTACAGGCCATAAATCTGAGCATCTTGTCTGAAGCTATCAAAATCTCAAGCTAGCTTTCAGATTTCCCCAGCCAAAACAGAGTAGAACCCTTGTTCCATGAGTAAGGTGAACTGAAAGAGGCTTGGAAAACCTACAGAAGAATGTAGGGGAGAAATTTTCCTCATGGCAGGAATAAGCTAAAAAAATCACCTTTGGGGTTACTGCAGGTTGCAATGAGTGACAGAGGCCATTGCTCACTGTTCTTGGAAGCTTTGTAGCCCGTGGCTCTCATCTGTTACTTCTGTACCCCCTCCACTTGCCATCCTTGCACAAAACATGATGCAAAGCTTCTCTTAGGAGGAAGGAGAGTTAACCTGTAGGAAATGGCAGACTGAAATGTTGATATGTCTTGAAAATTCAATGATTTTGCTATTCTCTTGCCATTTCTTTGGCACTCTAGGGGGACAGTTTTGGTCTCAAAGTACCTAATTGTGCAGTTTACTCAGCTGGATATGAAGTCCTTACTGAAGTTTCTGAGAGCTGGGAGAACACTGTGCAACATATGAAGAATCAGTTAAATCAGTTAAATTAATGTACACTGCATATAATGTAACACACTTTTTATGATAAAATTGGCTTCTATGTTTTTCAGCATATAGAGGTATTTTTTAACTGCTTAACTGAAGATTCAGGCAAAGCACCAGCATTTATATTCAGATTTTTTTTTAGGATTACAGTATATAAATATTTAAAGTATGTATGTTGTTTTCAGTAACTCTCTTATGAATTACCCATACAAATAATAAAATATCTATTGCACAAAAATTGGGCAGTGTATAGAGTTGTGAGCATCTGAATAATTTGATTCCTGCAGTGTACTCTTAATCTTTTATCAAAGAGCTGATTTCTTTCAAAAATCAGGTTAAATTCTTCAGGTAGTAATGTTGTATAGTCTGGAAGTGTTGGACTGCTTAGTTTCAATGGAGAAAAACAAAATGGGAGTTACACAGTATTGTGATGGAAATGCTGACTCTGCCAGCACAGGAATGTCAGAGTATTTCATTTTGACTTTTCTTGCTGGACATACTTAACACCACTAAGGATAAAATTACTTTTTAATTTACAATTTATCTCTCTGCACTTTCTGTAGTGGTCAGAGTTCCCTATTATAATTTCTCCCTAAGGCTATATCTCAAAGTTTCACTTCAGCTGCCATTTTAAATTAACTTTAAGAGTGTGCAGAGAGGAAAACCTCTCTATTCCTCAGTGACTCTCAAAAAACATAAGTTCCAGCAGGATTATGCATTAGAGAGAACCTTGAACTGTTTTTCTTAAGACCCTTGTGCTTACTTAGTCAGTGTACTGTTCAACTCTGTTTATATTTTGTTCAGGGTCATTAAAATCCCAGACACACGTGCTCCTATGTATTTCCATGCATGGAGGATGGTGGGGACATAAAGAAAAGACGATTGAATAGAAAGGTGTATTGTGTGGCTTGCTACTTGATGTCAGTGTGCATGAAATGCTGCTCACCTGGCATCTTGACTCTCTTTTTTTGTTTGCTGTTCTAGTTTTGCTGCCATGTAGACAGTGGAAAAACAGAGGGTTTGAAGCATGAAAAATGAGTACCTAATGATTCTTCCCCTGCTACCAAAATATCTCTTCCTTGTCTGTTGACTTTCCAGTCTAGTGTTTGTTTCTCTGTCTGCATTAAATATTTAATTGCTATAATTTTAATATACAGGAGATACAGTGTTGGTGTAAACTAAGCATGGTTGAAGAAAAAGCAAGGCAAAGACTTGACACAGTGGAAATGCACACAAGACCAGAAATGGAGGAAAGAGAATTAAGAAGAAAGTAGGAAAGAGCAGAAGAATTCAGTGTAATTTGAAATTTGGCAAGATACAGAATGACTAATAAAATTGATTTCAGTTATATAAAATGTATGTTCGTTTTTGTTTTGTTTTGGGATTGGGTTTTTTTGTTTGGTTGGTTTTGGGTTGTTTTTGTCTGATTGGTTTGGTTTATTTTTTGTGTTTTTCTGGTTAGCTATTATCTGACATCTTACTGTTCTTTTTCAAAGGGATAGTTCTCTACTGTTCTCATTTGCATGAACAGTGGGGTGGCCTGCAGGAATGCACCCACAGTGCAAGCTGGAATTCCTATTCTGTGGACTGATATGTACGCATATCTGCTAACCCTTTCGCTGATGTCTGTTTGCATACTTAATGCAATACTGAGAACCTGCAACAAAGGGATAGGGAAATGAGTTGTTATTTTTACACTTGGTATCCAGAAGTTGTGAAAGAAGTGTCTTTTTAAAACAATGGTCTCTATATAGAGAATTTTCTTTTTTTCAAAACATCTGCCGTGCATTTGTTCCTCTGTGCGATTTTCAATGTCTTTTAGGTTGGGTTGGGTTGGGTTTGTTTTGGGGTGTTTAATTTAACTCTCTAGAAGTATTGAGCCTTCTCATGGCTAGAAAGTAATCCTCTTATCCCCAAGAGGATAAGTAGGCTGGAATAGACTGGACATGAGTTAATGCTGCCCTAGTTAGCATAAAACTGGAATTTTCTTGTAAGATTTGCTTTATGGCCGTTTTTCTGTGTCTAGCCATGAGCCCTGGTTTCTTTGGCTGAGTTTCCCTTTAACAGTGATTTGTTGCTTGCTTTAGTGATCCCTCTGCAGAAAGAGGGAATACTTCAAAGATTTATCTTTGAATATTTTTCAGTCCCTAGGAGCAGCAAATTCTCTTCCGTGATTATTTTGATTGTAATGCAGTAAGGCTGACTACACAAACATATATATAAAAGATTAAAAAGTAGAATCCATTCTGTGTTTGGGAAAAAAATGCTTCACTTATTTTTATTTGATGACCCATTTTTGAATTCACAAACTCTCTTGAACTGAACTGGCAACTGGCAAGTTATTGCTGAATAAGTATTTAAATTGAGTATTTTCTTATTCGTTTCTTATAATTTTGATATAATCACCAAAAGAAATTAATGACAAGTAATCCTCCTCTTTTATCAACAGGTACATAGAGAAAAATATAATTAGAAAAGGAAAGAGTGTACAACTAAGCCTCTTCCAGTGTTCATCATTTTAAATACCTGTGCTCTTGCCAGTTGGGAAGGTGAATTCTTCTTTCCACAATAAACAGTCAAGTCCCACACCAGGTGTGCTTCCCATGCATCAAACATTGCATTAATGATAGCTGAGGTAATTTGGTATTGAATTGCTTACTTATGTGCTTTCCTCTGGGGCAGACTGTCTGATGTAGCAGGTCAGGACTCGTTTTCAGTATGACACTGATGTTGATGCAACGAGTCTTAATCCCAGCTAGTGCTGAGGAATAGCTCCCACTGCTTCTGACTGATGGTGTGTATGCACAAATCAAGGGACAATGTAGAGCTTGTCCTCCTAAGAAAACAGTTTACATATTAAATGTTGTCTGACAAAAAGTATAAATGGATTTTTTTTTTTTTAGGTTCTTATGCTCATGACAATTTCTTGAACATTTTGAGAGCATGGAATTTAGGAAACAACAGAAATCCATACAGCTTTTATGAAGCTAAAATGGGATCTGTCTGAGAAAATAATTAGGCTTGGATGAGAGGTTTTCCTTTGCAGGATGTGTTTCTGGAAAAGAAAGAAAAATAGAACAAATGGTTATGTACGGCCTCATATTACAGGCTCTTGTCCGTGATTGTCTAGAAATTGAATTAACCTCTCTCTTGTGCATATTGTTTAAAATGTATCTTAGGAAAGGCTACACAGAGGTTAGGACTCTGAAGGTCTAATAATCAGAATAGTAGCAGAGGTCCTCACACTGGTAGAAGGGACGACTTGTGACAAGAGGAAAGGAGGGGAGGAGGGGGAAGAGAATTGTTAATTTTGGCAGTAGAGCTGACAGAGTAGATTTTTCTCCAAGGCAAATAGTTGTAAAAGTAGGCCAAGGGGGTCTGCTGAGTAAACAAATGGAAGTTAGTTTTTTCCGAAAATGCTACTTTCTGTGTGCACCATCTAGGCAACAGAAGACAGAGAAGGAACTTATTAGTATTTTAATTACAGAAGACAATTGCATGTAGCTTTAATGCCACTACAAACTGAGGGGTTTGCCTTCAGGAATAAAATATCTTTTTTTCATAAACACAGTGAGCTTGCCCACATTTATTACATTATTAAGGGGAATTGTGTTATGTGCCAACCTGCTAGGTTTCTTAACTCTCTATTCTGAAATAAGCATGACTTTTCAAGATTTATAATGTAATATTTTCAGAAAGATGTTTGAAAATATTTTTCATTTATGTTAATTACATGAAGTTTAATAATTAAAAAAAAAATCTGTAAAAGTGAGACAGTTCAGTCCTGAAGACTCCTCATTGATTGTTATTTTATAGTATCTGTCATCCTCTAGTGTTTGATCCTTTTGCTAAATGGGTAGGGAGAGTTCTGTAACTCCTTGGGATTATATGGTTTCTGGGGGTAAAGGCAAGTAATCTGATAGAGGCAAAAAAAAAAAATTCTGAAGTACTACTGGGGTGTAACTGCCAAGATCATAACATAAACATGTACAAATTAAAAAAAATACCATTTTTGTGGTAAATTTTAAATATTCAAAAATTATTTTTAAAAATTCTGTCATCTTTTACTTTGCATTGACTATCCATAAATTTCTGAGGATGTATTTTTTAATTAAAAAAAAAAACCATACTACAGCAGAAAACTAAAAGTTTATGGGGGGAAGATCCCTTTTGAAACTTGCTGTCAAGAATTGCTCATTTTGTCTTTATTCTCATTAGGGCAAGATTTGAATATTGGAGTGGCAGAGGAAGAAGAGGGAAGGTAGAGGACATGGAAAAACACAGATTAGGATTATGGGGTGAGAAGAAGGGAAGAAAGAGTAGTAAACATCAGAGTGGTGTGCATGACTGGAATGGGACTAAAAGCCCTGGCAAGGCTTGGCAAAATTTCTTATCAGAATATAGGGGCAATTTGAGAACATGAGGGATGGTTGCTCATGAATGATTTTCCTCTAAAGACTCTCCAATCTACCTCCCCTCCTCCCTGCAAAAATGCACAGGAGACACTATAAACCAAGAATTACCCATTTCTCATACTTGCTGGGCTGCCAAGCATGGAGATAAATCAGGGCATAGCCTAGGGTAATAGGACTACCTGATATGAGGGAATCAAACAGAAAAAAGGTGGCAACAGGTATTTTCATGGCAGCAATATGGGCTGAGAACATAGACTAGCTTACACTGGAAAATGCTTGATTAACCTGATATAAACAAAATTACAGTGTGCTTTTACCTACTTATAAGTCACCCTAGATAAGTATCTGTTTTGTCTGTACCTAAATCCTGCACTGTCATTGGGGCAAATGTTTTTGGTAGCGGAAGATATATTACTTACATAAAAATCCAGGCCTAGGAAACCAGTTCATGTTCTTGATCTAAGGAAAGAGTGAAACCTATTTAAAGCTTACCAATATGGAACCTGTGCCATGGGATTATGTTAGGTTGACTGGGTAAAATGGACAAAAATCATAGAATCACAGAATGCGTCAGGTTGGAAGGGACCACGGTGGGTCACCTGGCCTGGCCTCCCCGCTCGAGCAGAGCACATGGCACAGGATTGCATCCAGACGCTTCCTGAGTATTTCCAGTGTGGGAGCGTCCACAACCTCTCCATGCAATCTCTTCTGGTGCTTAGTCACCTGCACAGTAAAGAAATTCTTCCTAATATTTTGGTGGAACTTCCTGTGTATCAGTTGCCTCTTGCCTCTTATCCTATTGCTTGGCACCACTGAGTAGAACCTGGGTCCATCCTTTTGATACCTTCCCATCAGATACTGGCAGACATCGACGAGGTCCCCTCTCAGCTGTTCCTTCTCAAGACTGAACAGGCCCATCTCCAATTCTCATAAGAAAGCTGCTTCAGTCCCTTAAATCATCTTTGTTGGCCTCTCAACACAAGCTCCAGGAGCTCCAAGTCTCTTGTCCTAAGGAGCCCAGGTCACAGCACTCGAGGGTGCGGCCTCATCAGGGCTGAGTAAAGGGGCAGGATCACCTCCCTTGACCTGCTGGAATGTTCTCACCCCAGGTCACCACTGGCCTCTTGGCCACAAGGTCACACTGCTGGCTCACGGACAGCTTGGTGTCCACCAAGACCCTCAGGCACTTCTCCACAGAGCTGCTTTCCAGCAGCTCAGCCCCCAGCCTATGCTGGGGCATGATTATTCCTCACCAGGTGCAGGACCCTGCATTTGCCTTTGTTGAGTTTCAGTTGTTTCCTCTCTGCCCATCTCTCCACCCTGCCAAGGTCCTTCTGAAGGGCTGCACAGCCCTCTGGGGTATCAGCCATCCCTCCTAGCTTTGTGTCATCAGTGAAGTTGCTGAGGAGGCACCTTCTCATCCAGCCAAGCCATTGATGGATAATACTAAACCAAATATCGACCTTTGGGGGGCACCACTAGTGACAGGCCTCCAGATAGACCCTGTGCCACTGATTACAAATTCAGATATTCTGTGTGCAGAATCAGTGGGGTTTAGGTAGATGGCAGTGATAAATTATATTGAGATGGATTAGACTGCCATCAAAACAAGCCATTACACATGTTATGAAGAAAAAACTGGTTTACCAAAACCAGGACAGGAAGTAGTTTTAAAATATATGTGTGCTGTGTACAATTTTCTTAGTATTCAGAGATGTCTGCCTACCTTTTAAACAAAGTTTATTCTAGCAAATTATTTCTTTGGGAAATACTTTCTTTGTTAAGCACTTCAAAGCACTATGTGCTGATTTCAGTAGCAATTTAGATTTTTGCAGCAGAGTGTAATGTCTTCTTGTGTGCGATGAGCCCGAACCAATCCTTTATATTCTTTTTTTCTTTGTCTTTCTAAATGTGTGTGGGCTGCAGATGGTTCTGTGAAGGAAAGGAACTCCAGAATTCCCCTGACATTCAGATCCATTCTGAAAGTGGAGGACATCATTCACTAATTATAGTAGAAGCCTTTGAAGACGACACTGGACGCTATACTTGTCTGGCTTCAAATTCTTTTGGTTCAGATAGCACATCAGCTGAAATATTCATTGAAGGTAAGAGATAAAGTAATAAAATACTTGATGCATCTAAGAAAAGATAACTAAGTTGAAGTTTACTTTTGGTTCTTTGTCTTAACATTACATTCAATATGGTGATATTTTTATGGTGTTCCTATGCTTTTCTTTAACACAGCACATTTTGAACATCACATCATATTAATTCAGATATTTCAAGGAATATATTAGGAACCACTGAATAGATTTCTATTTATTTAGGGTAGAAAAGAGGTAAGGAATTAAATAGAATGAACCAACAAAGACTTTGGCATATCATTACCTTTTAAGCTCTATAAATCACTAGCTAAAGATTTGAATAGTAATAGCAATAATGATTTTCATGATAGCAGTAATCCCCATCTCAGTTTTGAACTGCCTCCCTGTGCAAATATATGTGACTGCCCCAAATGAGTCTTATTTAGTCATGTGTAAATGTACTGTAATCCTATATCTTTGGTATACTGATTTTAAGTCAGATTGAAGTCTGTCATACTGATTTTGTCCAGAAACAACTGCTAGTTACTGTCAAAACATTTCCTGACTGCAAAATTAGTCCTAATTCAAGTATTCTCTTCTCTGAGAAAAGTTAATGATGACCGTAAGTAAAATTATTAAGTTATTTTTTAGCAGAGAACTGTATTTCAGGCAAGATTATCTTAACTGAATACTGATTTTTATTTTAATTCATGTGTCTCACAAAAAATTGGGTAATATGTATTCTTTTACCAGTTTTATAACTTATTTAAATTAATTTAAATGATCAATTGAAAGCATAAAAGAAATTAACTTAAGAAATAGTCTTAAGAAATCTGAATAGTGACATAGCAAAATTATTAAATGGCTTTTGATTAACAAAACAAAAACCTTTTTGCTGTAAATTAGCCAAATCATGACATATGTGCATTTATAAGATTTCTTTCATTACACTCTTTGTTCTCAGAATTTTTTAATGCCCCATTAGGATACAATAGCAAAATCCTCAAGACTTTTCTGAATCTTACAGATTCTAGTAAGTTTTCTTTACAGAAGTAATCACGATTTGAGAAATACTCAGGTGTAGTACAGATACATAATTCTGTGTGAAGTTATAAGGACAGAAGCAATAGTAGAAGAAGAAACACCTAGGTAGAGAGATAAAATAATTAATTCTTTGGCATGTGCCAGTCTTCCTATATGGAAGTCCTATTTTCAAGTTTAATAACTTAGGTTATTCGCTTACTTTACGTTGAAAGAGAGAGACTTGTACAAGTCATTAGACTCCTCCCCTGTCATTTTTCAGGAAAACAGATTAACACACAAGCATTGCTTTCTACATTAATAGACTGGATGACACTGATGCATCATACTTTCTTTTGTGCAGCAGGCCCAGCCATGCAAGACCTGGTTGTTCTGTGTTCTTAGGAAATCCTCTCATGTAGACCCACTGATGACTGGACATTTGCTTCTCTCTTCTCACCTGCTCTGTGCTACTTATTGCTTTGATTCTTTTTATAGCATACATTTTGTAAATCAGTAGGGTACTTGGGTATTTCAGTCCCAGCATTGTTTCATTGGAATCCATCTATGCTATACTATGCATATTGTTTATGAAGTGCTTATGGTTTGTATTAAACATAGAGCTATCCATATGTATGCAAAAAATTCCTTGAGGAATAATATGTACTGCATAAATGTCTAGAATAAATGTGTGAAGTATATGTTGTTAGGAAAAATTAGGACAATGGGATTAAATGCTTTCATATTTTTTTCTTTAAGTAAGCTCGGGGTATTGCTAAACACATACATTATATCAAGACGTCCACTGGCAAGGAATAGCAGTACATAAATGTTATGTGTGGATTACTGTAAATAGTCTGAAGTGTGGACAACATGGGCAGCAAGTTTAGTCTGAAAATTTCTTGATATACTGAGTTGCCCTTACTTAAGTATGAAGTTTTTTTATCTGTGTATAAGCCATATGTTTGCTTAAGCTTCAAGGTTAAAATTTAAGTAAATAAAATTATACTTTTCCTATAGAGCAGTAGTAGTCAGCATTTTTTTTTAATCTTGGCCATATTTGTTTCAATTTGAAGGGAGACAGCTAGGAGCCCAGGGCAAGCAGTGGGCAATTAAACTGGCATGCATATGATTTCTGTAACTGCCTAAAGTACATAGTTACAATCTTTATCAGATAAAAAAAACTGCTGTAGTTTGTTACAGAGACTTCTCAAATCTTGAAGTGAAATGCAAAAGGATTGTAGCTTTTTTCTTTTTAATTTAAATATTAAATAAATCAATAAAAATATTGAGATTATTGAAAAATCTTTTTTTTCCAGGTGCCAGTTCTACAGATTCAGAGAGTGAAAGTTTAATTTTCCAATTAAAATCTGGAGCTATGCCACAGTAAGTATGTAAAGCAGTACCAATATTGTGTAAATGGTCTTAATAAAGGATACTGGAAAATCTTTGGTAGTTTTACAATCTAAATAAGCATCTGGGGTACACTTGTGTATATCTTGTCTTTTCTACTTCCCTCATGTGATTTAAATGTGTAGTATTATAACTGTAGATGGTATTAATGTGCTTGTTCTGTCAGAGAAGGCTGGCCTTACCATGACAACATATTTGTTGATATCAACTTGTCTTATTCAGAAATAAGTTCAAGTTAACCAAGTCTTCGTTTAAACACCCAATCCAGTGCCTCCAAAGAAATATGTAGAGGAGTACAATTAAAGAAACAAAATACATTTTAGTTTCACCTTAAATCAGTACCTTTGATTGTTTGAGGAAGAGTAAATTAGCCAAAGGTTGTATTCTACTGAAGCTTCATGCATCATGTTGATCTTCATCATTTATGTTGACCTTTTCAGTTGAAAATGACATATTTAAATATGTAGAAAGTACAAGGTGGTTTATGTATTAAAAACTAACACATTCTCATTTTAGATCCTATAAAGTGCTTCCTGGGTTTTTATTTTTCAGGGCCCAAAAGAAAACCACTTCTGTTTCCTTGACAATAGGATCTTCTTCACCAAAATCTGGAGTGACCACAGCTGTAATTCAACCTATCTCTGTGCCCAGTCAGCAGGTATTTTTAGACACCAGTTTTTAAATTAGTAAAAGTATTTCAAATTTTCTTCCAAGATTTGCAACTCCTGAAAAACTGTCATTTTGAGGAATTGTATTGTTAAAATATAAACTTACATTACTATATTAATAATTATGATTTTTTAAAATTAAGTATTTATCCACTGAATGGGGCATAAAAGTAAGTATACATATGGATTCTTACACAATGTGTATCAACACAGCATTTGAGCAGCAGACAGATCCAGTGATGATGAAAATTAAGAGTTTATCACTTAGTTATGACTTGTTCTACTACCAAAAGAATGTACTACAAATGAATGCCTGCAAGATTTTTTAGCAAAAGTTTTAAATTTTGTTATGAAATCTAATATTGCTGTCATTTCTTTGGGCCTTTCAGGGAAAAATTAATTTTACTATCTAGACAATAAATATAGAAAATCGTTGTTGATTCACTTGTACTAAGTCTTCAATGCCCCCGTGGCAGACTTAGAGTTTACATATAAATCATAAAATAGAAACAAAATTAAAATCTCTGTCAGCCTTCAAATGGCAAATTCTTCTCCCTTCCCTTCCCTTCCAATCCTAGCTTTTAGGTAGCTGGATTTATTTATCACTGCATCAGTGATGGGATGTAGAAGCAGGAGAAGCAAAAACGCTTCAATGTAAAAGATTTACTTGAATCATATTAACAGGAGTCAAATTCTCAAAATACTTTTAGGCAAGGACAATTGGGTACAAAATTCTCATTGGAAGTATAGAAGCCTTCAAAGCTTGTATTTTGCTTTCAGAAATATAACAAATGGGGAATAGTGATGTCTCCCAAGAAATATGGCAGAAAGAGAACACCATAATAATACTGAACATGTGAGAGTTTGCGTTTTTGCATATACATGGAGGCTCTATAATTGAAACTAGTGTTCTTTACACTTTTTAGCAATGTTGCATTGCTTTGCAGGTTCAAAGCCCTACTTCATACCTGCACCAACTGGAAGGACCCAAGCCTATCTATTCTGCACCTATTTTTACGAAGGTATGTTTTATCCATCATGATTTTTATATCTTACTCCTATAGTCCAAAAAAAAGTATCGAAGGTTTGATCATGTTCCAACTTTTCAGTATCAATAACTTCCTAAAAACTTACTTTTCCACTGCAACTATGCAGTTCTTATGCATTCTGCTAGTGGATTTACATTAATATTCTGTATGAATTTGTCTTATGCCTATGACTTTTCTCCATTGATAAATCTTTGTAAAATACAGCAAGGTAAGCTCCAATTACATATAATAGTCTTGAGAAAGCCTCATTCACAATAATTTATCTACTGACAAGAACAAATAACACAGGCTTTTAAACTCTGATTTAGGAAAAAAAATTGTAAGGTAAAAGTCATAGAATCACTTAAGTTGGAAAATACCTTTAAGATCACTAAGCTGAATCATTAAACCAACACTTCCAAGCCCACTCTTAAACCATGTTGATAAGTGCCACATCTACATGGCTTCTAAATACCTCTAGAGATGGTGACTCAACCACTTCCCTGGGCAGCCAGTACTTGACAATTCTTTCTGTTAAAACAATTTTCCCAATATCCAATCTAAACCTCCCCTGTCACACCATGAGGCCATTTCCTCTTGTCCAATAGTGTGTTGCTTGTAAGAGGATCCCAATCCCCACTTCATTACCAATTCCTTTCAGGTAGTTGTAGAGAGCAATAGCATCCCTCCCAAGACTCTGTTTCTCATGACCAAACAACTCCAGTTCTCTCAGATGCTCCTTATAGGATTTGAGCTCTAAACCCTTCACCAGCTTTGTTAATCTTCTTTGGACATAATCCATCATCTCAGTGGTTTTTCCTGAGAGGGCCAAAACTGAACATGAGATTGCAGATGCAGCCTCACCAGTGCGCAGTACAAGAGCCAGTCCTTTCTCTAGTCCTGCTGATTATACTATTTCTGATACATGGACTTTTTAGAAGAGAAATTTCTATTCATTATTTCTTAGGTAATTACTTAAGTCAATATTTATCTTCATGTTCATCCCAAATCAAACTTAAGAACTGGGAATTAGGTAGCAACAAAATGAAGGATGGCATGCTTCCCTAATCTATAAAATACAACTTTAATTGAAAATATTATTTCATTGTGCCCCAAACAATGATTTCCATGGTAGCAATTATTATTTAATTGCTATTTGTTGAAGCCAAAATGAAATATTTCTGGTTATTACTTCAGGAAAACGTTTGATTAAAAATTAATATGGAACAGCAAATAGTTTTACCTAGAGATAAGAGTAAGAGTAAGCAAGAGTAAGCCCTGCTCTCTACAGCTGTCTAGCTTGGCTCCATCATATTCGTGTCTCATGTCAAGAAAGGTCTGATTCTGCCCATAATTCTGCATCCATACTGCAGCTGTCACAGGAGGGTGAATAGTGGAGGTACAGGAAATTAGAGTGTGTGATTGTGAGGTTGGTAGGCAGGCAATTTCCAAGTAAAAGTGGGAAACAGAAGTCCATCCCCCATCCAGAAATTGCCAAACTCTGCTGTTTCTTCCTAATGCTCATATCTCTTCTCCCTGAAATTAATTATTAACTGTCTTAAGCCAGCTGGGACATACCAAACCAAAAAACTAATTACAGAAGAAACAAACCAGATATGAACGACAAAATATACACTTAATCCGGCTTCCTGACATAAATTTCTCTCCATACAAAGTTCAGAGAACAGCTCAAAGATTTTTAGGTTTCCATGTAAGAAAATTCTTATATATTTGATTAACTTAGAGATCTAAGAATAGAAACTAGGAATAAGTCTGAGCTTAGACCTAACTTCAAGTGCTTTGGTGCATTAAGGTCTAAAACTTTGTCAATAAATTGCAAAGGAAATTAGATAGCCACTGCAGAGTAAAAAAAGGCTTTGATTTATAATTTTAGGATAGATAACAGAGGTAAAAATAGTGGCTATCACCTGTCAGTTCTGTTACTTAAAATATTGTGTTTGTCTCTCACTGCAGCTCTTCAGTGAAGAGAAGGTCTATACATTTCCTAAATTTTTCTCATGTACAAGGATTTATGACAGGCAGAGTACTGTCTCAGAAGCTATCTGTACACTAGTTAGTATATCCTAATCATATTGGCGTCATCTGATTTTGCTGGGTTTATTATATATGGCTCAGATGAAAAGAGCTAGACCTAGAGCTGGACCTGAAAGCAGCTCAGCTACTCTCTCAGGATTAAGTCAATCAATGTGTAGTTAGTTCTACAGTTTTCATTTCAGTTTGTGGAAGAAGAATAAAAACAAAAAGCTTAAGCTGCAGTGATCTGCTTGTGTTAATTTGAGGAATTAAATACTTTTAAACTTTTCCCATCTTAGGTCTTTTTAAGAATGTATTTGTAAATAACCTATTCAATAATTTTTAACTGTATAAATGTATTCAATTCAATCAGAAGAAAGAAAACGTCTATTGCAAAAATGTAATGACACAATAAAATAACAAAGTTGACATAATAAAGATGAACAAAGGGAACAAAGGGAAGAAAAGATTATTTTTAAGAACATAAAGTGCTTATGGTTTATTTGAATTGTGATGTTTACATTTCAGGAGCTACAAAATGCCACAGCATCTGAAGGACAAGTTGTGGTATTGGAATGCAGGGTCAGAGGACCCCCTCCCATTCATGTTAAGTGGTTTCGACAGGGCATTGAAATTCAGGATTCTCCAGACTTCAGAATTCTCCAAAAAAGTAAGGCAATGTCATGGTTTAACTTGAGCCAACAGTTGAAAACCACACAGGTCCTCATTCACACTCCCCTGGTGTACTGGGGGAGTGAATTGGAAAAGTAAGAGTGAGAAAACTCATGGGTTGAGATATAGTTTAATAGGAAAAGCAAAAGTCTCGGAAGCAAAGCAAAACGAGTTTGTTCGACCCCTTCCCATGAGCAGGCAGGTGTTTAACCATTCTGAGGAAAGAAAGGTTCCATTACATGTAAGTTGCTTGGGAAGATAAATGCCCTAACTCTGAATGTTACCTCTTCCTCCTCCTTCACCCAGATCTATATGCTGAGCATGATGTCATATGGTATGGAATACCACTTTGATCAGTTTGTTTGTCCTGGCTATGTTCCCTCCCAATTCTTTGTGCATCCCCAGCCTCCTCACTATCAGGAAGATAGAGGTAGCAGAAATGGCCTTTATAAAAAAAAGTCTCTGTATTACCAACACTGTTTTAAGCATAGATCTTAGACCAATACCAGCTACTGTGAAGAAAATTAACTCTATCCCACTTAAAACCAGGACATTTTCCTCCCTCTTACTCCATGCCATTTATGTCATGCTCGGGTCCCGCACTAGCCAGTAGATCCTCCTGAACCACC
The DNA here is from genome assembly GCA_013400775.1 of Chaetops frenatus. Classification (NCBI taxonomy): domain Eukaryota; kingdom Metazoa; phylum Chordata; class Aves; order Passeriformes; family Picathartidae; genus Chaetops; species Chaetops frenatus. The sequence goes on from VZTR01010009.1 coordinate 129,250, forward strand.
ACTTCTCATCCTTTGGTCTGGTACACAGATATCATTCCTTTAGTCTATGCATCATCCCTGTAAAATTTCACAAAACCTACTTTGAGTTCAGTTGGTCCATGTCTTTGGGCTCCATCTGTTATGATGATATTCAGGACAGGAGAAGTGATGTGTTGCATGGACTTACTGAGCACCAAAGGCAGCCCAAGCCAGGCCACCAGTGCCCTTGCACTTTGTCTTGTGAGGGCCTCTCCTCAATTGTTTCACGTTGTTCCTGGTATAGTAATTCCTATAAAATGCAACTCAAATCACTGGTTACAACAATTTAAAGGTATTGCCATTACAATCTTCACCTGTGGTCCCACTGGACCCTAGCATTGGGTTTAACATTGCAATTAACTGCTCTCCTTGTTTCTAGCCTGGCTAGCAACAAGAGGTTCTGGCTGTCTTCACCTCAGTCAATTCCAGATGTACTGGACGACACTCCAAGTGAAAGCCATCTTTGCCTGCGCTCTGCCACCAAAGGGATTGAGAAAAACACATTAGTGATACCAGTTGTGGCATCCCACTGGGCTGCCTTTGACTCCAGTTAATACTAAAGTTCTAGCACATATGGCACAGCTGCACTCAGCCAAAACCAGCTCAGACAATAATCTGAAGTGGCTGCTTTTAATACAGGATGGAAAAAGATCATTAAATTAGTCTGTCAGGGTTCAGTTTTGGACTGAGTCCTTTCCTTTTCCCATTTCAGTGCTAATGGCTAGAAGTACTGCTGCTACTGAAAAAAAATTTAAATCTTGATTTTGTAATGTCTGCACAGGTTCTCCACTTATCTACAGTATTTCAATATAATATGTTCATTCAGTACACTGATATTTGTTAATGTAGTCTCTAACATAATTTTTCTTGTTTGTTTCCCCTCCTTCTGATGTGATATGCAGAGCCCCGATCTGCAACTGAACCTGGTAAGACTCATATGAAAAAATAATCTCTTGATTCACTCGCTCTTTGCGTTTGTACTGAAGCCATAAATAGAAAAGTGTTTCTGCTGAACATTGGTAAATTGAAACCCCCTTAAAGACAATGCTGCTTTATCACACCTCCCATACTGTACTCTGTCCTTTACATCAATTCTTTTATTAGTTAAACAGTAAATTCCATTTAGACCAGCAAGGAGAGTAAATGGTATGCTACTGAGGGAAAAAGGACAAGTCCCACAAAATTCCATTACCCGAACAGTGCTCATAAGAATTACATAACACCCAACCACTAAGTGCTAGTTTTACCAATCCAGCTTGGCAGATGTGATGTGTCTTAAAGGCAAGTAAAACATGAAAAAAAAAAAAAAGGCACTGAATTTTTCTAGCCTATTCACAAGATAAAAATCCTAGATTTCAGCAAGTAAAAAGTGTTCTTCCAGCTACAGGTTTTCTCTGTCTCCTTCATTTTCCCGTTATAAATTGTTATATACTGGGGTAGATTCTTGAATAGTAAGTGGATGCTAAAAGACAGAGAATGGTCCTTAATGTTTCTAAGTAAAACATTTAGAAGAGAAGACAGCAATACAGTCTGAACTTTGCTTTAAGAGGATGGCCAGATGTGCTTGAATATTCTTGAATTTGGAGAGAGTTTTAAGTCTGACATTGGAAAAAACAGAACATTTTTCTATCTAGGATCTGGGTATTTCCTGTCTCTGAAGGATGTTAGCAATAGGGAGATGTTTTAAACTCTGAGGTGTTGAATTGACAGGCAGGACAGACCTAGTAGCTGAGAGATATTTGTAAAGTAGCACTGTGACTATGAGGATACAGGCTAGGAAAGATGCAGCTTTCCTTTAATTTTCATGGAAATGAGAGGAAGGAAACAGGGAAAAATCATCTGTTAAATTTCTTGCTACTTCACAAAATTGTTATATCTTATTTTGCCTGATATCCATTGTACATATAGATTGCACGCACACAGATGTGCATGCTCTATCCTAACAGTTAATACTGTTAATCCTGGTGTGCAACATCATCAGCTCTAGTATTAGCTGATGCCCTAAATATGTGTGACTGAATGATGTGATTTGTGGAGGCTTGAAATATGAGCCATGTGAAGGAAGGAAGAGTATTGGAAAACCAAATTAACCCCTAATGAGGAATTAAAACATGTCCAAGTACTAACAATGGGCTATTTGTATTTTATAATCATAACACAAACTTTAAGGTTTAGATACTGTAAGTTATGGTACAAAAGAGTTTGAAGAGAGTTTCAATATCATATCAAGCTTTTGGATATGAAAATAAAGAACAATAGGTTTGTGTTGAAATGTGTTTAATTCTGTATCTTTCCTAGAATATTCTCCTGTAATATATATTACAGAATAAGTCTCCCAGTTTAGCTGTTTTCTTGATATCTTAAAAAGAAAAAAACAATCTGATCAATAGGTTGACATTTTCCCCTTCTGAGAGGAACATTTCTCCCATCAAATTAGTGAATCTTTTCTAGATTTATCAACCAACATTATCAGAATCATACCTAGTATATCTGGATCATTCATACTAGGAGGTTTTTTTTCTACAAAATCACTTGTACTGTGTTCAATTCCTCCTTTAACATGACAGATAGTATCTGAAAGGAGTGAAATTTTACACAAACATTTTTAAGAAGTATGAATTTACCAGCCTGTCTTAGAGGTTTTTTTTTGTAATATCCAATTTAACTCTTCTATCGAAACTCATGGTCATAAATGTTTGCTTAGCTTTGGTAATTTTTTTACCCTTTCACCCTCTTTAGGAAACCTAATGTATATAATGCTAGGTGAATTAAATATTTTAGAGTAGGAATGCAGCATTATGTAGTAGAAAGGAGAAGCGCTTTTTTGCTAGAAGGAAAAGATTACCTTTGTGTGAGTAGTTGAGTACAAAAGAAACCATTTGTTATGCTTCTTGCTTGAAGATATTTTTTCACAAACAACTAATTTTCATATTGTTAGTTGCAAGGTTTATATAGCCTCTCTTACAGTTTTTGCTGTGGGAGAAGTAAGGTTGTTGATATTACTTCACAAAACTATGAACTTGCTTTCATAACTGCTGCCTAAAAGAGGAAATAGAAGATGAGATTCTGAGTCCAAAGAGATCACCACTTTGCCAGCCCTCTCACATATCTGCACTATCATGTTGAAAGTGCTGAATATTCTCCTTCCCATTTCTGGTTAGCTTGCAGACCCTGAGAGAAGATACCTGAAGTCTTCTAAAGGGTACTGGGGAATGGATTCTTACATGAAAGGTGCACTTCTGGAGTCTTCTCAAGTACACAAAAGTTACTTAATTTCAAGGCATCTCATACCATTCTCAACGGAAAGGCAAGAATAGGAAGAAATCTCAAAACAGTTTTGGCATCTGGTATTGTTGCAGTTTTATAGACATAACAGTAGTGAATGCCTGGCTGCAGTCTATCTGGTTTGGTTTCGGATTATTTTTTTCATACTTGTAATTATGTCTCAATATATATTTCTGAGAACCTTCCTGTGCTTTCACTGTGAAAGAATTTCAGTTGGTATTTTGTTCTCCCTGGATTCATTGAGCTAACCACTATACTATCCCTTCAGATTTGTGCACTTATCTTTTCCTACTAAGCCCTATTAAATAATTTAATGTCTTAAATCATGCAGTGTCTTACTCACTACAAAAATTAATTACAGTAATGACTTCACTGGCTTATTTGTGTAGGAATTGATACTGTGCATGCAAAGGGCATGTAAATAAAGTTTGGGCAAAATGTAAATATTTCCTTATGGCATAATTAATGAGCAATGTTTTGCATATTAGTGGTACCACTGGTAAGAAGTAACACTGGGTTTTAGGATGTCATGAAGAATCTTAAAATTTCTACAAAAGGAAGCTGGATGTGGGTATCAGAAACATAATAGATGCAGCGTTGGTTTGTGATGTAATTCATACTCTTAGAAGCCAGACTAAACAATGCCTTCAGAGGAAATTTTTCATGAGTGAACATATAACTGCTCATGAAAAATTACCACATAACCAATGCTGATGGTTAATACATATGCAAAATTGATAGGGAAACCAATGTGTATATGCTAGATAAGTGTAGTGGGTTGAGTATTTTGGTTGAACACCAGTGTACCTACTAAACTTGTTTACTCATTTTCTGCTGTGAAATAAGGATTAGGAGAAGTGCAAAGTAGGCTCAAAACTTTTAAACGTATAAAGACAGTTTTATTAATGGAAATAAAAGGAAAATAGAAAGAACCAGAATAAACCTTCAGACACTTTTCCTCCCCCCCATCTCATTTTCTCTTTCCCACCAACAATGTAAAGAGACAAAACCTGGGACTTTCAGTCGGTTCACCACCACTAAAATAGTCTTTCTTTAGTTCAGTTAGGGAGAGGAGTCTCTCCTGCCATGCCATGGAGACTTCTCCACAAGAAAACAGTTCTCACATGGTTCCAATATTACAGCAAATCAGCCACCCAGAAAAGGAAATCTGTTCACAATGTGAAAGTCCCTTTCCTCGGTATACAGCTCTTCCCGCAACTGCTTTTGAGGGCTCATCTCTGTCTCATAGGGAACTATTTTAAGGATGAGTTGTTCTGGTAGAAAAGCAAAGGGTCATCTCTTTTTTCTCTCTAGAAACAAGGTTTCTCTTATCCTTGGAGCAAGGGTTCTCTTCTATCTCTGGCAGCAAAAATTCTCTTCTTCTGTCCCTGGGGCAAAGGTTCTCATCTCTCTTTGTTCAAATTTCTCATTAAACCACATTACTTCAACATCTACTTGCTTCAGCATGAGCACTTTTGCTCAGGCTGCAGTAAGAATGCTGCATCCCCCCAATTGCATTCATAGTTACAAGGAATAGTCTGATGTCATAGTCTGTCATGGTGGCCTGTACAAATAGTTTAAGCTTAAAGCATCTCCTCTTTCTCCTCTCTCTGAGCTTCAGCTCCTTTTTACAGACTTCAGGGTCTCCATGATGGTTTCTTCACGTGTCCTCACTCTTCCTCTTACTCAAGAGAGGACTGATGTCTTTAAGTTTCATTTGTGCACTGAGAGAATCAGTATCTCTCCTGGGCTCTGTTGTTGGTCTCTGCTGGGCAGCGGCCGAAGCTGCTGGGTACTTTTCCTGGGGAAAGGGGAGGCAGGGGCAGCCGGGATCTCAGCAGCCAGGCCAAGGTTCAGCTGGAGCAGGATCTCAGCTGTTCCCAGCCTGGCCCGGCCCCGCAGAGTGGGCAGGGCCCGACTGAGCAGGCCTGGCTCTGGCCCCACCAGGCCACACAGGCCCCCTGTTACCTGTTTAGAAGCCAGAAGCAAGAGAGAGATTCCCGGGCTTCTCCCTTCTTAAATGTGAATCACAGAGGTGTATTCACCTTCTTAAGTGGCTAAACAGTGCCTATCTTAGAACTAGCCAGCTAATTGGTTCTTTCAGGCCTGAAGGAAGCAGTCAAGTTTCTTACAGGTAAAAATCACTTTTCAACCCACGACAATAAGTATGAAAAATTTTGAAAGATAGACATGTTTTCTAAAAATTTTTCCAAACGTAAAACGTCTATCGAATTTTACATAAATCATAGCAAGTTGTAGTGTGACCTTAATTGCTGGTTGTCAACCAAAGTCCAACCATCAATAAACATTTTATAGCACTCAATAGCATTGGTTATCCTTTGGTCAGTACTAATCATTTAAAAGAAAAATAGTCCATGAACTCACACAGATAAGAAATTAAGAAGCAAGGTGGTTTTTTGCAAAGCTACCTTTTTTTGTTACACTCTATCTACTCTAATGTGTTTTGCACTCCTCTTTCTGTCTAGACAGAAATCAGTTTGCATTGCAAATCCCTCCAGACTGCTTTGTGAATTAATAGCTAGTCAGATTACTTAAAGCCAACATCCCAGTTTGTGTAATTACCTGTTCTGTACTCCTTTCTTGGATATTTTGACTTTATACTGATTGAATCCTTCAAAAACAGGCTGCCTGAGAATGAAAAATCCCATGGAATCACTTGCCAGCTGTTGATATTTTGACCATTACTCAGCTGTCTGGAGACAGCCACAAACTGTATTGAATTACATTAGAATGATTGTCTAACAGCATGTAAGAAGAAAACTGTATGAAGTAATTTTGCTTAAATTGCCAGGGAATTGCCACATATACATGCTGTTTTTTCCTAAGCACAATACGGTGTATGTTCACCAAACACATCTCAAAAGATAGTAATCACTTCTCTTGGATTGTGCTTTCTTGTTTCCTGTTTAACTACTCTGTTCCAGAGTCTCCAGTCTAGTTCAGTAACTCCTTTAGAAATCCCCTCTTATTTCTACATAATGTTTGAAACTGAAAATATATGGCAAATGTTACAGAAATCCTTACTGCTTCCCCGCACCAAGAAAATTGCCTTTCTGGTAGATGATGAAATTCAAAACATAGAAGCTTTGGTAGGTTAGCATGCATGCCAGATCCTTGCACTTTTTAGTGAAAGCAAAAGCATTATGACAAAGTGTCTGTCTTTTTTCACTTCTGAGAAGCAAACAAGGGCTTGGAGAGAGCAATCTTCTGTGAGCCATATCTCAAGACGCCAGATGAAGAGGAAAACTGAAAATAGGCTAAAATTCTCCTTCATTTAAGGTAGTCTGATGGCCTTGTGCGTGTCAATTACATTTTCAGTTGTACTCTGTGCTCCCAAGATGCCTACAGAATTCTGTTCCTGTCAGTGACCTCATCTTAATCTGACTGCTACAACTATCCTTGCTTGTGGATGCTTCCAAATTCAAAGTAAACATCTGATCTGTTTTGTACGATGTGATTAAAAAAAATTACTGTCATTCCTCTCTGATTGTAAACATTTAAAGCTTATTGGAGTACAGTAACATTCACAGCTATGTTGCTGAATGCATTCATTCCAGCTTTGGTGTATATACCTGACTTGTCTTCAAGCTAGTTGGCTTAGGCCTCTACAGTATCATCATTACCTTAGTGTAAGTTTTAGCACAAATTTTTCCTTGACTCTGATAAATGGCTTAATTTCTCTTCAAACCTGAACAATGTTTTGGGGGCTAAAGTTTCTCTTGCCATGGAAGTGTTCCCACTTATTGTACCAAATCAGACGTCTTGGTTATTGATCACGTATTGTGTAACCTAGGCTCTCTACCCTAAAACTACATTTTATTGCTCACAACTACATTTGCTGTTGTTCTGTTTTCTTGTCAGTCTTTTGTAAGTGCTTTTTGAGATATCTTCAAACATAGTCAGTTTTGTGCATCTTCTAAAACCTTTACTCTTCATTCTTTGAGTGACATAAAGCCTATTAAATAAGCCAGAATTGCTGTCTGACTGGATAAAAGCATGTGCAATAGTGGTCATCAGAAACAGGCGAATTGAATACATTTTTTCATTATGTTATTGCAATCTAAAGCATCTACAGCTCTGCTATACTGCCATTTAATATGTTACTCTGGATATTCTTCTCTATTTTCACACTTCTCTATTCTCTTTATATAAAAGATATACAGATACCTAGATGGGAAATAACCTGATGGGCCAATTGCTTTAAGTTAAACTGGAGTTAAAGACTTGTGGACATGAGGGAGAATAAGACACAAGTTGTCTACAAGTTTGGAGTGTTCTGTTTTGTTGGATTTTTATCAGAAAATCACCACTGTGACTTCCCACAGTCTCTGTGTCAGAAAACTTATGGCTTTGAACCTACAGTTATGGAAATTGCATCAGAATGCACAGCTACTAGCAAATGACTGTACTTATTTCCCCAACTGTTTGTGCATTAGGTAGAGGAAGCTAATGGTCATTTGGGGATGAAGTTGCAGATATAAGAACTACTCTACCTTTAATGTACTACAGAGAAACATTCTGAAGTAAACACATTGCCAGTAATAAAATTTGTTAAAATGCAGCAGTCCTCTCTCTTACCAAAGTTTATTCTTCTAATGGACTCGTGAACCATAAAGGGAAAGAATTGCTCTATAAAATGTAAGCTTTCTTTCTAACTAACTGACAAAACAGTCAAGTACTTGCATGCCTAAGCATTTTACATGTTTCAGTGAACAAAATGCTTTTGTATTCATTTAGTCAAGTGTTAAATATGTTTTAAGGCCCTGAGAACAGCATTTCAGAGCTGCTTTCTGGAACACATTTCTGTGATGAAGTTATTTGTCAGCTGATGATTGCCGGGAAGTGGAACAGACATTATTTCCCTCAAATCTTCAGATTCTGCTTAGCACAGTAACAGAAAGTAAAATAATTACGTAAGTCAGGATGCAAAGGTAGAAAAATACTCAGAACACTGAGTATATCCAGAGTGTGTTATGGAAATCTTGAAAAAACCTTTCTTTTGCCAAATGAGTATATAATTTCTATGTGTTCCACAGTAGTAAGCCTTTTAGCAAGGACCTGGAGGTGAGTGATTCTTGGCTTGGAGGAAGAAAATCGATAAAGAAGATGGGAATGTGTTGTTCACACCGGCTTTTTGCCCATGCTGCCTTTTGATTTGTTCTTAGGATTTTCAGGTTTTCATTTTAGCCAGTTTTCTTACGATTGATCACAAATGTTTTGTGGTTTGTTCATCTGGCTGAAAAGACTAAATTTTAATCTGTGATTATTTTCATCATTAATTTACTTTGAAATTTTTTTATAAAGATTGCTTCAATCTACCATATATAATTTTAAAACATACCTCCTCAGTAAACAAAGCACATCATTGTAGAATCCATTAGAATTCTTTTGTCACTGAAGAGTGAAGATCGGCTCTTCTCATGTGATCATTTTACACACTTAAATAGCTGGAAGAATGTTATGCATTAATTAGCTCTGCTGTTTGGAAAATAGGGCTTCTGCTGGTTGCTATGTTTTATAGTGCCTTTGCCCTCATTCAGAGAGCAGTTCTAGCCTAGTGATCTTCTTTTGCAGTCCTGGAATATCTAGCTCTCAGCATTCTGCAGTTAAATGAACAGGAAACTAGAATGCTGCTTGTATAAGATTATGTCCCCAGGGTCAGTTCGGTCCAGGAGTACACACGTGTGGTTAACAATACAGCTTCAACTGCTTATGACACACCAAGGCTCTAAAAAAAGCTGATCTCAGTAGTTCAAAAACAAGCTTGTGTTACCCATTACTTTCCTGATAAGACCTTTCATGAGTCATTAATCTTCATCTGTGTTAGATAAGATCCAACGTGCTACAGTATAACCAGACATGACTCTTGCAGCTACACAGAATGACTGGTTTGCGTTGCCAAAAAAAAAGCATGTTCTTCTGTCTGAAAACCAACTCTGAGCCAAATATTTAGTCAGTCATTCATTTTTAGCCCATTTCCAGTACAGGAAGGTTTTGGATACATTGTCATTTATAATTGGAAAAAATTCATAACTTTTTTTTTTAACTGTCTAAATGAGACAGTGGTCTGTCATTCCACAGGGGAAAAAAACCCCAACCACTATTTGAAAACGTTTTCCTTATTTGAACTATAAGAAGTGAAGTTGACCTTATTGAACCTCTTCTACAGAATAAATTTCATATGGAAGTTATTAGAATCTAAAGTATTTTTCCTCATTTTACAGTATGCTTTTATTAGCTGATTTTGTGATAATATGTGGGATTGTGTGTAAATGTCCAAATTGCAAAATGCATTTTTCTTTTTTTTTTTTATTAAACTGAATGTTATAAAACTTGTCTGCTTTGGTTTTGAGTCTAAATAATCAGCATAAACAAAAGAAACTCTGAATTAATTAAGGAGACACGCAATGTAGCATTATCCATTTATAAAATTATCTCTGTACGTTATGTAAATAGTAGGATTATTTAAATTATCTGTACTGTCACATCCTTAAAGAAACAGACTACCATTACAAGTAGAGATAAAATAAAGTGACTTCTTTGAAGAAACTGGAAAAAATATGCCTAAAGAGTTATGTGTGCCCATTATAAATGGATAAAATTAATTTAGTAAAAATTACTATAAGACCCAACCTAATATCCTTCACACAAGTTTTCTGACAGAAGACCTGTTATAATTGAAACATATACCATGGCTTATCCAAGTAGATCGAACAAATTTAAAACAGCTACAGAATATGTCTGTCACAGTATTTGAAGAGTTTCTGGGGGTACTGTTTTTTATTATAGTTTTAATGTATCCATTCCCACTTCTGAGCAGACAGAGACAGAAATTATTTTCCCAAACTCTCTATAAGGGTAATATTTATGCATCTGGAGTTTTTAGTTTTAGCATATATGGAAGAGCTAAGTGGAAGTGGTGATAAAATGTTTTCTATACTGGGAATGCAATATGGTCTGAATGTTGCATGAAATACAGAAAAAAAGATTGAGAAAGAAAGAATTGTGTTTCATTTGTACTGACAGTGTTATTTAGAAACACAAAAAGAGCTTGCAAAGATAATTGTTTCTGGAAACCATTACATTCATTTGTATTAATTAGTACTATCCTGCATTAAAAAAACATTGAGGGTGTAAAATGAGTGCACAGACTTGTAACTGCAAAATTAGTGTTCAAGCCAGTTCTGAAAACTGAGCTTGATGAATTTACTTCTTTCAGACACAAAGTGATTTTCCTTAAAGCCATTTATGTTGGAAACTCATCTGCGCTTCTCCTAGCATTTCTTTGTAAAAGTGCACTTTCTGGTGTCCTTTTAACATACAACGCAAAAAACACTACATGGTACTTTAAATAGTTTATGATGCACTTTATTTTTCTGTTTATTTCCAGAAGAGATATGTACACTTGTAATAGCGGAAACTTTTCCTGAAGATTCAGGAATTTTCACCTGTACAGCAACAAATGAACATGGTTCAGTAACAAGCAGTGCACAACTAACTGTCTGCTCAGGTATGTGGCAAAGAGGAGGTTTTAGTCATAAATCTTACATACGTAATTTACCTGTGAAGTTGTCAGTCTGCTTTCTTTGTTGGAAATGGCTGCTGTAAGACATGGGCTTATCCTCAGTGCGTTCATATAAAAGAAACTGAATGTTTCTTATGTTCATTTCCTGGTTTAATATTTTTATTAATTTGAACTACATTTTTAAAGTTCTGCCACAAGCCTGGCATATTTTTAAGCATTAAGGTTCAAGACTAGATGGCAGCAGAGGCAAAATTAAAGAGATTAAATTACCCTACTAAAGGTTGCCTTCTGTAAAATAAAACACTGTGACATGGTATGTTTAGTTTTGTGATATGTTTTCATGTATATTGTGGGATTCACTAACATAGCTGACATTGCAAACTTGCAATGTATAATGAATTCTCCAGCATTTTTAAATTATTTGTTCCTCAATGATCCTGAAACTCCAGGAAGAGGAAGTCCTGTTTCAGCTGTTGTTGTGCATACTTGCCAATCTCAATTAGCCTTGATTCCTGAAATAGATTTAGAGAGGTCTGTAAAGTTTCTAGTTGTGCCTTTTGCATGGAGCAAACTCAGAAAATGAATAGCCACCCATGTATCTAATTCAGCATAAATTATTGATAGGAGGACTAGAAAAATATATTCACAAAACCAAACATATTTCACTTTCAAAAAACTGAAAATGCACCTTGTATTTACCCTGTACTTTGTCTATGACTTGTTGAAGAGACATTCTTTTTGATTTCTTTTAGCCAACTTGGAATGCTCTAGTGATGATTTCCATCATTTCCCACCACTTCCTCCAGTTGAAATTAGCTCTCTTGAGCTTCCTCCTAAGAAACATACAGATACCCACCAAGCAAACAATACTGAGTTGAGACCTGGTGTGACAGACCTCCAACAACAGCTCAGTTCATCTGAGGAAAAATCAAATGGTATTCATCCTCTTCATGGAGTAAATGGAATGATTAACAGCAAGCCAAATGGTGATAAATCCATCCCACCTCCAGCTGTCTTGCTTTCACCCACAAAGGAACCACCACCTGTGCTTGCCAAACCAAAGCTGTGAGTATTTTTGTTTGGGTTTTTTTGTTTCCTATAAACTTGATATTTGTTGACAGAAAATTTTTGCCTGAAGTGATTTAGCATTAGACAAATGGACAATAACTGTGCCTGTCCCTTGAAGGGTCTTCCTGCTACTATGATTTATGTGCCAAAGAGCTGAATACAAGAGACACTGGTTTTCTTTACGTAGTGCTATGTTGAAGGGAAGTACATTCTATATACCAATGTCTTTAGAGAGGTTTAAGATGAAGTCACAAACAGAGACATATTGTAGTGGCTGTTGATCTGTGCCTTTTTTTCCCCTGGTCACTGTACCTAAGAGATCACAGTGGCCTGAGATTTTTTTGGGTGCTATTT
>VZTR01010009.1:172156-209790 GCA_013400775.1 Chaetops frenatus
TGAGGAAAATATCGTGCTGTATGCTCTTTCAAGTGTATACTGAGGATTTAGGAATATAACCTCTTCAATTAAAGCTCTCCTTCTATTATGTGAAAAATGTATTAGGCAACTAGACTGACAGTTTTACTGGTTTTGCTTTTTTTTTTTTCCTTTCTAATTAATCTTATACATTCAAAGGGAAGCTGGTGCCTATCTTGGTTAGTTGAGGATGTCTCCTTATATCTTTGGTGCATAGGGATTTAAAGTAAAGCTGTGTGCTTTTTATGGCTATCAAAATATATTGGCTGGAGTTTGAAAATCTTGTGGAGAATTTGCTTTTCAGTAAAAGCAGTAATAGAATCATAGTCGTTCACTTTCACCCACTATCTAGTAGATTATAAAAGCTGGTGGAAGTTTTTAATAGGAACAATGCCAAATTACTGGTTGGTGAAATTGAGTAAATAGGAAACTAGGGAATACCACAATTTTTAACACTCTCCACATTTTGATTTATTAACAGTTTACATAGAAACTGTAGATTTTTCTTACAAATGGCAGTTGTAACCGTACATGCCATGAGGATTTTCTGATCTATGCTTTGACTGTTCATTTTCTGGGCCACAGCAGTCTTACTAACATAACCTGTGTAACACTGGATTTATTCTCATGTACTTCCCTTATACTTTTTACCTAAACTTATTATCTATCCTAGGGATCAGGAGATGGTTCAGAGTGAAACTTATTCATCCAGGCCCATTTTCAGCCATATATAATCATTACTAAATCTCCTTCAGTTCTTTTTCATTGTTCAAAAACAACCTCAAACCAACAGACATTTTGGAATGGTGTACCTCAACCATGAGGTGGGAGGAGAGGAGAGCTTTAGCTTATGTCAGACAGACAAATCGAAGTCAAGAGTTGAAGCTCCCAAAGGAAGAATCTAAACAAGACAACTGTTTGACAGTGTCTTGCAGAATATCAAGACCCACATCACATCAATCTATGTTCTGGACCAAGTATGAAGTAATATTCCTGAAATTTATTTGTGGTCAGAGTTATTCTCATGAACTGGCCCAGCATTACAGTTTAGTCTTAGTATATCCTGAAGGGCTAGTTGCTAAGTAGATGGCAAGGCTTAGAGAAGTTCTTGAAAACCTTTCAAGACAGTTTCGCTTCTCCCCTTACCTTACAGAGAGACATAACCTGTTTCATGGAAATTTAGCCAGACACACTGCCCTACAGATCTCCTAGTCTAGTGACTTGAAGGTGAAGTATCTGTGGTTTAGATTTAAGGTCGCTGCACACAAATTAATTTAGTTACATGACTGAGTAATATTTTTTCAAGTTGAAATGAACACTTTCAGAAACAACTGTATTTTTTAATTCATGACTGTATTCAGCCAGGATAAATTCTAGACACGAGACACTCAATAGTGATTCTTTGTAGATGGAACCTGTGGCTGCCTTGTGCAGCTGACATTGCCAGACCTTTCAGTGGGACTGCAGAGGGACAGAGCTGGTGATGCAGGGGGATAGAATGGCCAGCATGTACCTTGGCAGGTTTCTCTCTGCCACGATAGTTAGCAGTGCATTCCCAAGGTGAATGTCATTGTCAGTGAGGAAAGTTTGCTTGAGTGGGTAGGGTAGTGTAAGATGCTTCACAGACATGCAGAAACCAGGCTGTTTTGCCAAGTAGGAATCTACTTCTGCTCCTTGGACTGCATGTTTCAGGATTAAAGAGGAAATAGGGCTTTTGTGCTGCCCACATTCCTAATATCCCACAGATATTTTGGAGAAACAACTGAAGAGAAGTAATAATTGTTAATATCATGGCCCTTTTTATCCATACAAAGAAGAATTTTAAATGTACTGCTTACCGTTGTTAAAGTATGACAGTCTCCCATATTAATTCAAACAGTTTAATAAACAGTTTATAGAAAACAATGCTGCTTAAATTAATCTCTATATTCAAATACTGTTCATATCTGTCTCCCAAGTGTTATATGTGTGCTGTTGTAATCTTAATATGCTCTGTAGTTTTCAGAAGTTCTTCTGAATTCTTACCAACATCAACATTCATGTCAGCATCCAAAAAATACTACCTACCTCTCCAATTTTGATCTGAGAATTCAATGTACATTTAGTAACCTCTGATGTTTATTTAGTAAACCATTCTACATGGTATTAGGTGGGACTGCAAAATCACATGTGCCACTGCTGTCAGATGGGCTTGTTTTAACTTTGCAAAGTAGGATCAGAAGGAATTTGTCTCAATAGAGACAAAAAGGGTAAGAAAAGCATACTCTGTTTCAGAAATGACCTGGCATCCTTAAGTAGGTGGAGTCTCTCTCAATGAAATACCTGTAACCTGCTTCTCAGTCAACGTGCCATCCTTTGAGTTCCATAGTTTTCTCTAAGAAGTATTTTATGTATTCTTTATGCATTGTTTGCCCAATTGCTAAGTGGGAAGGTCTACAGTTTTTTATTCTCTTCATCTGCAGTCTCAAATGCCACATACACCTTAAGGAGATGCATGGCAGAATTTAGTTCCTTCATGTTGTTTCCAGTGGGTAGTTTTTTTGTCTGCTTTATGCTGTACCAAGGGCCATGCTTTGCCACAAAAAAAGGATAAACCTGTATTCCTCAACCCCCACCTTACAACTTCTCCCCCTGCAAAAGCACCAGCAATCATGCAGCCACATGACTAGATCAATTAAGTAGCTGATATCGTTGAAAAATAACCCAAAAAAAAAAAGAAAAAAAGGTTAGTTTTTCAGCCAGATCACTACCCTTTCAGTATTGGCCTAAAATAACAGTGCAACTGCATCTTTCTTTAGTGTGGAAGGTGGTTTCAGTACATCATTAACAAAAATCTTTAAAATGTCACTCTTGGTACAGAGTGTTTTATAACAGGGGTTGTTGAAATATAAAATTTACAAGATATGACTGACTGTCCTGTGCAGTGGTACATTGGGAAACTGTCTTGAACAACAACTCACTAGCAATACTTTGTGGTAACATTTATTGTGTTCATTCTGACATCACTCCTTGCAGAATAAAAGTCTTGACATTGATGAATGTCTTGAAAGGTTTACAGGAATTCTTTAAAACTGCAAAATACCTGAAAATTTAGCCAGCATATATATTAGATGGAAATCAAGGGGGAAAGAAACCACTTAGAATTTTCCATTTTATTTTGTGCAGTTGTTTTCTGTCCAATTCATGGATTTTGTCCTACACACATTATATTATCATGTGAAGGATTTCTTGATCTTCATTAGCAAATCTGTTTGGACTGATTTGACAGGTAACATTATTAAATCGATCAGAAATATTATGCCAGACATTCAGAGTGGAACAGTCTGTTTTCTGTGGTATGATTCCATCTAACACCACTTCTTAAAGTTGTTTGTTTTGTAAAGCACTTTCATACTTAAAGAATATTCTTCGAAGTTTCACCATCAGTATAGATCCACAGAATTCTTTCTTTGCATTTCCAGCTGCTCTATAATAAATTCCACCTGTGTTCTAGCTATATTTGTATTGACTTTTTAGCTATGTTAGCTTATGTCTCTCCTTTGCCTTAGTGACCCTAAATTCAACCAAAGTGGTGGGCATACAGCCAATTTCAGATGGCATTTGGTTAGTTTACTCCCTTTTAAAGTAGTTCAGGAAATGTTACTCAAATATTTCTCTTTTTGTCAAGACTGTTTAACTTTCACAATTTCACCCCCTTTACTCTGAATTTCCTCCTCCTCAATATTTTTCCAGTTCCAGGGAAAGGGATTAGAAATGTACCTCACCTCTAGCTATTTCCGTTGTAGTTTTCTTTCCAAATTTCTAGGGTTTTTGTCTAGCTATAGGGTTTTTTCCCTAATCCTGAGTTTGTGTATAATTTGCTTAGCAGTATTTTGCATTTATCTTTTAAGACATAGCCTAAACTCATAACTTTAAGGGGAATTAGGCTGTGCAAGGAGTGCAAGATCAGGCATTTCAAAAATGGTCCAGTGGAATTGCTTTCATTTCCCTGTACAATGCATATTTGTCTTAAACAACTTCCATGGCTCTTGGAAACTTATTTCACTTCTTCTTAGGTAATCTATGTTCCATTAGCATTTTTTGATCTGAAGCCTGTTGATTCCTATAGGCTTTACAGAAGTGTGAGTTGTTTTGGTTTTTTTCTCCTTCTGTTTGGGTTTGTTGGGGTTTTTTTTCCTTTTACCATTCTCTGAAATTATTTTCCCAGACAAGTGACCAGAATTGCAGCTCCTTGTTTCAAAAAGCCCAGACCTTTTCTTATATGTTGTTTTATTGCAGAATGTATGGGATGTTGTCCAGGCAATATCTGATTAAAGTGTGATAAGAAAGTATATTTAGTGATTAGACTTATCAGTCTTAATTCACTTTTTGAGAATCACATCCCAGATCATGTATCACACCATAATACTGATAATACCATTCTGATGGCAGTTTTATTTAGGGCATGTTTTTGCTCATAACTTACTGGGAAACTTAAAAAGAAATAAAAATACTGTATTGCCTTTTACGTACGTGTGGGACTGTTTCTTCACTGTGTGTTGTTTTCTCTGGAATGTATTCTTGAGTAAAGGAAGCTATACAGTATTTCTTAGAAGAACAAGCCAGAAAATAGTGATGCAAATGCATCAGTCAGGCAGGCAGGGTTTTAAAGAGTGAGCTGGTGTGGTTACGTATCTAACTGTATTCAAAATCCAAAAAAAGAATTGCAGTTCTTTAAGCTGAGCTGAGGGGGACAAAAGATCCTTAAAACATAAGGCAGAAGTTTCCAGGAAGAGCAGGTAATTTAGGATAATAATGAGATACTGACTTCCTTGTTTGCCAGTGGAAAGACCTGCCAGCAGTAAGGGGAGTTTGTGTGCAGCAAATAATTCAGAGGTCCATGCTCAGCTTTGCTCCTTTAGTCATTGAAAAGACAGGACTTAGTTTGGTGTGGTTTCTGTTTCTGAAGTTGTTTAAACATAGTTTCTCTTGCTGTTCATACGTATTGATACCAGTAGAATGTGAATATGTAAATAATTATTCACCAGGATAGCTGTGATACCATGAACTGCTGCCTAAGAATGACTGTTGCAGTTGCACTTGCCCTCACAGTGGGTACTTGTAGAAGTTCATTAAACTTTTGGCAATTCTAGGATCTGGCCTGCAGTAGTCCTTTCAGGGTAAATCTTTTCAAAGGCACTTTGACCTTTAAAAGTTGTAGTTGAGATACAGCATCCCTGAGCATGAAGTACTCCTCAATCTAACCTCACATCACAGTCTTTGTCATGTTCTGAAATGCAGTTGTTGTGTGTTGTTTAGCTTTTTCAAAGAGAGGTCTCTTTTATAGCCCAACACAGTAAAAAGGAAAATATTAAAGCACATTAGCACCTATGTGTCATCTGTTAACTGACATTGTCTACTCCATTCCTATTATTAGTCTGCTATAATTTTAAAGCCTACTTTAAAATTCAAGTAGGATCTTAGAAACTAATGAAAGCAAAATGTCATTCATTACAACTCATGTAAGGCAAAAAAATAAGAAAAAACCAAAAACCACCAAAATTGTGATTTTTCTTTTTTTTACAGAGCATGGTCTTTTGAAGCCATGGAAACTGCATACTTGCAAAGTGGTTGTACCTAATGAAAACCTATACAGATAAATAGAAATATACTTCTTTGTTGACTTTTCAGAATATTTTACCACAGGATACCCCATGGTACCTGTTCAGCTTTGTTTTTAAAGATACTTCCAGTTTTGTTTTTATTTAATTTTTGCTTTAACAATCAAAAATACTCTTTTAGAGAAGAATATGCAGAATACTTCAGAATCTTCTGGATATCTGCAGATTAATATTTCTATCCTACAACACAAGTGTGGACATTTTATTCCATGTTTTAACAGAGTTTAAAGTGAAAACCACCTTTTTGAAATTCATCTCAGCTGAATAGCTGACATATGCAAAACTTTAAGCTTCTCAAATATACTAGTAAGAAGCCCAGAGAGAGATGTATGGTGCAAATTCTCAAATAATTTCTGTGGAAGCTGAACGTGTAAGACTGGGTCAAAACCAAAGTTAAAACTAATTTGGATACGTTTGTTCATCCATTCCTACCCAAACATATCTCAAAAAATTATACAAAAATGAGTTTATAAAGTCGGGTACAGGAAGTACTTTTTTAGCCTCCTATGATTTCCTTTAATCTCTGTTCTCTCACCATACAGCATCTCACCAAGTTGCCCTGTTGTCATTTTAAGCAAGCATTGGAAATGAAGGCAAGATAAACTTCTTGCGTTCAGTTCTCATGCTTTTATCTGTGAGTCAGAACAAGATTTCTAGAAATATCCTGCTAAGCCAGGAACAGTCCAGAGATCTCACATAGGCCACTCTGTATGTGATTCATGGACTTCTGACCCAGTGGAAAAAAAACTGGCTGAAATGATGATGTCATACTGAACATGTGCAAAGCTGAATTTTTGGTAGCAAGGGGTTTTGCTTGTTTCTTTCTAAATAAAAGAGCTTGTGATCAAGCCAAATGTAGGCATAGTTTAGTTTAGACAAAAAGTCTTATTTCTGGCACTATTCAGATCATCTGTCAAATAAATTAATTCTCTACAGAAGTGGTCACATGCTATAATGTTCTTAGGATATAATAATAAGCACATTCCCCTTTAATTAATTTCAACTTCTAAACTTCCATTTCAAAGGCACCTAATTCCCACAAATGTAAATTTTACAAAGCAGTTCTGATTGCAGGTTCTTCTATCAATGTGCTATGGACATCTTTCATAAAAGATGATGTTTTACTTCCAGGTACGTATTACTGCTTACCAACAGACTGAATGCTTTCTCCGTGGTAACCATGGCAAATGTCCTGGTGGGTTTCACACCAACACATTTGGCATAGGTGAGGGCTGTGCTGGCTTAGTGTCCCTTTGGTTGCCATACAGAGAGGAATTGCTGATGCAACATGTTTCGGTCTGTAAACAAAGTATCATGCAATGGAGAAAGAGCTCTCTTAAAAAGCATTTTGTTGCAGTGTACAGTGTTGAAGTGATTCGTGATCCACGTAGTAAGGAAAAGCACTGGTCAACAGCTTTTCTGTGTATTTTAGAACAATTTCATTCCTTTTTCTAAGCCAAAATATAGCCATCACCATTAAATAAATGTAAATCTTTCTTGAGAAGTCTGGTTCTCTTCCTTCATTTCCTGTGGCCTGTTAGCTGCAGCTTATTTCAGACTGTTTTCTCTTAAGCTCCCAGAAAATGTAAACAGGGCATAAAAATCTTGTCTACAAATCTTCTAAGTCATTCTGAACTCCCACAAGGAGTCCATTACCCATAAAAACAGTTATTGTAAATTACTATTGAAGTTTTTTGGGGGTTGTTTTGTTGTTTGGGGTTTTTTTGATAATATGTTTTAATGTCTAGGAAGAAGAAACCTGGTTTCTAAAGGACAAAATTAAGTCTTTAGCGTGTATTCTTTGACAGCCCCAGTCTTCATGATGCATGTCTTTTTTGTTATACATGACAGTGGATTTTGGTTCCTCAAAGTTCTGTTCAACTAATAAGCATCCAACAAACATGACTCTACAAATGAAGAAGATCTCACTAGAACATTGCACCCAGAGAGAGTAAATTATTTTGTATTGTTAATTTTGTTACAGTGCTGCTTTATTCTCTGTTTAGCACTGTCTGATCTGTGGATCTTCTATTTTACCCAACAGATTGAGATGGAATAAGATTAAGAAGTTTTCCATTTATAGTCAGCTTCAATTTTTAATTTCTTCATTTCAGTCTGCTGCTTCTCACAGCAGTCTGTGCTTATTTATTATTTACCACTTGCAGATACCACTAGTTATCATTTAACAAAGTCATGCATTATATATTTCTTTCTAAAACCAGACTGGAAAATGGTCATCTACTTGCAGTTGGCAGTGATTTCTGCTGCTGTTCTGTGTATTTCCTCCATTTTGACAAAAATATGTTGGCAAAATTTTTCCAGATCTAAATGCAATGGGACTTGCCAGCAGTGCATATGGAGAATAATGCTTTCTCTTCCCACGAATTTGTGCCCAACTCTCTCAGACCTGAGCATTGTCCCTGACTGCTACTGTAAATATAAGTCAATGCATGACTTTTGACCACTCATAACTACCTTACATTTCAGAGTAACTTTCATACAGGTCTCTCACGGGATATGTTTTAGTACTTCTGCACTGAAAATTCTGACAATATGATTTTGATATGAATACACATGGGTTTCATATATAATTAATGTTGCTTGCATGGGTCTGTAATCAGAAAAACATGCATTAAGATTAAATGATAATTCAGTTGAAACTATAAACTGATGTGTAGTAATTATTGTTGGACAGTTGTTCTAGTGAACAAACTGGCTAATGTACAATGGGCCTTTTTTATCAGTTAAGTCAATGCACAGTCTCATACTTTGGCAGGGGATTTTTTGAAGATATGTATTAAAGTGTATTATTATCAGTGTGTATATCTATACATTCAGAACATGTTAAGATGTTTAGTCTCAGAAATATGATTTTGTTACTGAATATATTTTACAGTATCACTAAATGTTTTAGTGCTTATGCTACAGTGCCAGTAGTTTTTTATTACAAGACTGAATATTAGCACAGAAAATCAGTTTTATTTTACTGATAAAATGCTGGGGTTTTTTCATTGTTTTCACAATTCCTTTAATAGTAGTAAAGAATTTGTAATTTTTGAATTCAGTTTTTCCTAGCAGCAGGTTGAAATAGTTGCCGCCAGTACTCTAACCTTGGTAAGTGGTTGTGCGCTGGTGCCGAATACTTTCATATTGAGATGATAAAAGTACTCGGGTCCATTGGGTTGATGATACGGTCTTTTATGGTGTGTTTCTGTTCCACTGCTCATGCAGAGCCTCCTAGTTTTTGACTACATGAAACTGCAACAACATGGATGTGGGGCTGGACAGCATGAGGGCACCCTTACCCAAGTGAAGGAGGGATAGGATATGGTGTGGTTCTCTGAGGTCAGTGCTTCAAGCCTGTGAGAAAGTGGGGTCAGTCTAGTTCCAACTGTAAATTTACTGTGAGCAGTGGAGTAGTTGGAGTGAGTGGGTTCACTGGGGGAGGTGAAGGAAGCACAAATCGGCAGGTGCCAAAATGATAATATGGTGTGGGGAGCAGATATGCGCCACTAGAATAGAAATATACTTGCACATGAAAGATTGCCACTGGGGTCAATGGCAGCAATTTAGCTATCTGGAGTATTTAGAGAGATGAAACCTGTATTTTGAAACCTGTTTGACCAGACAGAGAGAGGACTGGAACTTTCACTGGAAGTTTATGGAGTAGTAACTTTCAGACCTGTGGAAGGTCACCCTTTCTGCAATGGTAGAAACCTAAGCTTTCATATGCATTTATCATAGGTTTTTAGATAGATTTCTTGAGACCATTGCCAGTCCTACTTGCAGAAGAGCAAATGTAGAACAGCACATCAAAGGTCAAAGGATATATCCTCCTATCCTGAACATATCTCTTGCGATGTCATTTGTTCCATTCAGATGAAGTGATGTCAGATGACAGGGCCTGGACAGTAAATTGCTTGCAGAATCAGCAGTGAGTTATTTGTCAGTAGCCTGAACACCTGCTGAAGATGATGGAGTAGTTCTGAAATAAACTGGTATTTCTGCAGCCTTTAGCAGTAGACAATGACCTATCCTTGTGACAATGCTATATCCTTGTGACCTTAGTTTAATTTATTCTTAAGGCATTTATGTATTTTGGATTTTTATTTCATTATTTTCTTTGTCAGCAAGGGATGTTTTATTTACATTAATCTTGAAACAGACAGCTTGAAACCTGATCTTCCTAGGCATAAAATCTCCTAAATTGTTCCTATATGTTTCTTAGTTTGCTGAAATTATTTGGTAGGTTTGTTTTTTTCTGAGGTGAATTTTAGCTTGCTAATTTAAATATGTAATGTGTCAGTATATTTATTATTCTATTATTTTATTAAGCTGCTTCCTTACAGTTTTCTGGTTTAAAAGTTCCTCACAAGCAAACAAACTTGTTCAGGCCTCTGTTGAGGGCAAGAATTTGGTATAAAAATACCAGGGTCAGTTTTCTGTTGATCTGAAAATGCAACTGGCTTGGGTGCACCTGGAGTCTTATAGGAAGGTGTTTATAAATGCAACTTTGTATTCTCTATATTTTTTTAAAATGCACTTGTGCCCAGGAGCAGTCACTATTGCCCTGTACATTAAAGCAGTGCTCTCTGTTCCAGTCTACTACTTGTTTTCTCATTCACCCAAACATCCACGGGAGCTTGCAATAGTGGAAGGAGTTTCAGCATTATTTAAGGATTTGTTTTCATAACTAAGGAACCATATCGAGAAATACAAGAATGCTTCCAGATTCCCTAACAGAATTAGAAAGTTTGAAGTTTAGCTATACCTTCTTCTTTAATTTTTTCAAAATGTTATTTCTTGTCACGCTGCATGAGATGACTGTCTCAGAACACTTTTACTAATTTTAAATCTCTACTTTGTTAAGGGTGTTCCTTTTAAGGAGTAACAGCTCAATAAGCTCCTTAGTCAGATAGCTAGATCTCTGTGGATCAGCTTTTGTTTCAGCTGTCAATGTGGACATATTCAGTATGTATTTTCCTGAATTGTTGTCATTTTCTCATTTAAATTTAAAGATCAATTCCTACAGAATTCCTTGATCTTTGTAAAAAAAAAAAAAAAAAAAAGCTATCACATAAATACACTTCAAAAGACTAAATCTAAAAGATGTGAGTGAACAAAAAAACAGTGACCAGCAGGACTGGGGTTTGGTTGAGTTTTACTTTTTTTTTAAAATTTATTTAAGTGTTCTTCCTTGCTTGCTGTGGCTCTTAGATAGACATGTACAGTTTGACTGTCAATTCTTTCTGGTGAAGTGTACCCGAAGTTACCTGAAGTGCTACTAAAACTAAGTATCAAGCAACAGTAGCAACAGTAGGGAGTGTTTCCCCTAGCAAATTTCACTGTCTTCCAGCAGGATAACTGCTATTTATAAACGCTATTTTTTAAAGTTTTGGGATATTTTGAGAGTAAAACTAGTCTCGCTTTCTTTCTTCATGTAGCATAACAGAATAGTAACTTTTTTTAAGGTAGGTAGCACTGTTGAGGGATTCCTTTTCTCTGGAGAAAGCACCAGCGAAATCCCCACAGGACGCGCTATAACCTGTTCTAAACAGCAATGGAAAACATGACAGGAATCTGTGAGATTTTACACTGGAACTTCATCGCTTCATTTTCCTTTGTCTTGTTGCCAGTGGTTTGCAGACGCAGTCAGGGCGGCTTGGGGAGCGTTGCTGCTGCTGCTGCTGCTGCTGCTGCTGCTGCTGGGGCCGTGCGGTGGGAGCCGAGGCTGCTGCAGGGGTGAGCGGAGGGAGCCTCAGCCCGGCCCGGCCCGGCCCGGCCCGGCCCAGCCCAGCGCGGGAAGCTGCTCCATACATGGGCATGGCCGCGGCTCGCCCGGGGCCCGGGCGGGGTGGCCCGCTGGAGCCGAGCCGGGGGCGGTGCGGCCCGGGGGGCTCAGCCAGACAAAGAACAGTCCCGGCAACCAAATAAGGAAGTTGGAGCTGGAGGATTTCAGAATAGGAGCAGAGGGGCAAGATGCCAGGGAAGCCGGGGAAGCAGGCTGCGTGCAGGGAGCTGTTCTCTGTTGTGACCAGCGGAGTGGTAAATGCAGGGGATCGAGGCTGGTGGACTTGTCCATATCCTTCTGTGATCTTCTGCCAGCAAAGTTAAGAACTCAAGCTGTGTTTGTCATATTTTCTCATGTTTCTGAAAGCTCACTACAGATTTTTGTTTAGAAAGGAGGGGTCTTTGGCAGCCCCGTTGGTTAGCAGACTGAAGATAAATGAGTCATCCTTTGCCAGGGGGAAAGAAGAATCCCAGTGCAGATAATTTCAAGCACTACAAAAAAACATTATAAGTTTTTGTCTACTGTAGTGTTCTAATGAAAACTTAGAAATTCATCTAGAAAGGGTGCACATGCACCCCTGAGAGTCAGAGGTGTCTTTGCAGTTAAGAACAGTAGTAGAGAGAAAGAGAGGAGAGAAAGAAAATGAGTACTAGAAAACCCTCAAACTGTCCTGACAATTTGGATAGAAAGGCAGTTCATAACAACATAAAATATTGAGAAGTATTATGGTATATCAGAAGGGCTAGTTAGGTACTGGTTTAAACATAGGTGTAAAATTCATGCCCTGTGATCCTAATCTGCAGTGTCTTGGGACGTTGTTTTACATACTTATATGGGCTGAAGTAAAAAGGTCTTATTCCTGGTGAAAAAACACATGGAACACCATTCACTTTTTTTCTTCAGACTCACTTGCAGCAGGAAGAATCAACACAACAAATATTTAAAAGGAAGAGCTATAATCTCTGCTGACTGTGTGAAATGTAGAATAGAGAAAGCTAAATAGCTATGGGCACAAACTTCAGCGGTGGTGTTTAACATACTGGCCTGGTTTGCTCTGGTTTCAAAACGTTAGCAACAGAATGTGTCCTAAAGTCACAGCCTTTATAGCAAACAATTACATGCACTGTGAGCTTGACATCCTGATGAAAAGAAGTAAGTAATGCCTTCAACTTGAAATTGTGACAAGATCAGCTCATAAACAGCTACTGAAAAACATTTTAAATATTGTAGGGAAGCCTGTCTCAGAAGAAACAGCTTCTTTATCTTTCCTGACAGGCCTTGCAATTACAGCAGCTGTAAGTTACTGAAGTATAGCTAATTGAAAGATACAGCACACTCACTATTGCTGTATTGGGGCTATTAAAGAAGAGAATGTAGTGTTGAGATTTGAGTTCAGAACTGGGAGGGACTTACAGGTGACATTCAAATTGCTGTAATCATCTGCGGCTTTTTATAAGTCTTCTAACAATTTTAGCATCTGAAGTGCAAGTAGATCTCTCATAAATCCACGGCAGTGCTTGTAAAAGTGAGTTTCAGTGTCACAGCTGAAAAGTGCTGTGTCAGCTTTACTATGAAGTAAAGCCTGTGGAGCGAATGGTTTTCTAGGTTACGTTTTGTTATATTTAATATTGCTGTATCAGTAGTTGTGCAGGCCAGGAAATCTCATGGATGAAACAGACCAATCCTGTGGGTACTGACGTATCTAGGAACTTCAAGGAAGGCATTGGAATACTTGACTTCTCCATGTGCTTGTTGTCAACCATCACTATTCCAGTTCCTTATTAGAAAGTGCCTACATAGTAGACCCACAGTTTTTCTGTGCTGTCATAGGGGTTGCACAGTAAGGCTGATCAATATGATTTAATTTTTTACCCTGAGGACCCTTGCTATTTTAGTCTGAAAGGTGAAATAGTGGTATAACGAAGACTTCAGTGTGAGTCACTTCATCACCATGCATATACACACACATGCGAGTATATGCATATTTCCACAAAATTGGTAACTGCTGCCTTATTAAAGTTGTCTCAGCAATAGAAACTTCCAATTTTTGTTTTTCTGTTGGTATTATTAGAAGCTTGGACAAAATTCTTTTGTTGTCATTGTTGTTGAAGCATGTTTTCATAGACTGCAGTATGATTTGCTGTCAAGTGTTGGCCCTAGCTGTGCTTTCCTTTTTGTAAAACACATAACTTTAATGGTGTGTATTTGCAGAATTGAAAGTGATGGGAAATGTTTGTCTAAATAGTCTTTCTCGCAACAAACATGTGATCTTTTATTTTCCAGAAGTGCTAAGAACAACAAAAGCCACAAACAGCTTGGTACGTCCAGTTCAGGCATTGTGAATTTTACCAAACAGAAATAGTACCAGAAAAAGCAATTTAAAGTTATGAACTCAGTGTCTGCCAACACTGCACAAGTTAGGTAGTACAGGATACTTGAAACAGTGCTAAATGCTTTGGACTGGCACATGTTTGGTAACTACCATTTCAGAGGTATAGTCAATCACCTTTCGTTTTGAGAAATCCTGACTTTGCATTCTGGCTTTCTAAAGAAATCTCAAACTCTCACACATTCCAAGAAAAATCAGTGTCGTGTTCCTGGCTTAGGAATCCACATTCAAAGCTATGCAGAAAAGCTTTGACTTTTTTGTCAAGTACAGTATCGGAGGTGATATGGTTTTATGGAGATACTTTTTTTTTTTTTTTTAAATAAAAAAAATTAAAATCTGCAGTGGTAGGCATGCCAAAGCTTGTTTTGCACAGCTAGTGTAAATGGGATGCATTTCCCTTCTGTAGGAAAAATAGGGAGATTGCTGAACTGGCCTCCATAGATCATTGAATTCAGTCAGCTGCACATCAATCAGTTTGGAAGCTTGTAAACTCTTTCAATTCTCTCTTCTGGTCAGTCCTTTAGGGTCTATTTTACTGACATTTCCATCTGAGCTTAATGATATTTGAACCGTAATATCATGCAAAGCTGCATTGTGGCTAGCTGAATACTATTTGGGTTTATTTACAGGCATGTCTATATCTTTGACTTAATTTCCAATTTTTGAGCCCAAAAGAATCTCATGTCATGTGTCTCCCTCATTAGAAAACACCATTTGAATCTCAATCACAACTTCTTCCTAGACCTCAGAATTTTTTAAGTTTCATTTGTTGGATATTTTTTCTTTTGTCAAAACATCCTGTTTTAATTTAAAAAATTTGGTATGTCTGATCTAAACTGGTGATCAGAATTGCATGCTCCAGTATAGCTTTAAATGTCTCTGTTAGGTCAGCAGCTACAATGCTAAATTTTTGCATATCATAATGAGGAAAAATAAGGAGGCAAAAAAGAAAGGAAATAGAAACGTAAAGTTTTTTCTTTATAGTGGCACTTCAAAAACAGCTGCTGTAACTGAAAATATATGTACATTATTAAAATACACTTCCTTCACTGAAGATACACTGCAGGCAAAAATGTATTTAAATACTACAAATTATTCTGTAGCAATTTAAGATTTTGACAGACTCTCTCATGAAGTCCATTGAGTTGTTTTCATTTATTTTCATTCATTGCTGAGGATGTGATTACTTTGTGTAAGGTTTTCTCTCTTAATTTTCAGCTTTTCTTTCCTGAAGTCATCCTTTTTAGTTTTTGCACTTGAAACAAATCTGATTTCATTTTATTGACAGGGTGGTTTGAAAAGTAAATCTTAACTTTGTGAACTTCTCAAAGTTTCAATGAATGCTAGCAAAAAACTTCCAGCAGTTTGGTGTTTTCCTGCTTTACTAGTGACATCTACAATTATCTTCTCTGGTCCGCAGAAGTTAATTGCTGGGGTCTTCTACTGCTTTTTTCCAAAAGCTATCTGTTTTCATTATTGTTTCTTTTAAATATTAGGAGTTAATTGGAGTTGTAGGCAATTGTCTTTTTATGTGTAAATTAGTTTCCCTCATTTCAATTTGCCAGTCATGCTGTAGATATAGTTGGAAACTCCATAAACTAGAAACAAATGTTCCTGGGACTGGAGTTACAGGCAAAGTTGTTTACAAGAAAGAATCACAGATCATATTAAGTTTTAAGTTAAGCATATGGTTTTACTTCTTTTCTCTTTGGATCTTTATCTTGCAATGCGCCTCATGCTTGTTTCCCAGTGAGCTGAGCTTCATTTTCACTTTCCATGCCCAAATATGCTGTGGAGTCAGAGAAAAGCAAGTGTCTTGAACTAAGCTGATGTGCACAAGCTGTCTCTGCTTTCATCTTCCATCCCCATGAACTGAACATATGCATACACACACAGACATTAAATTCGTACGTGCAAAAATTTCAAGAGCTGTGACAGAAGAAATATTGAAGAATTCCTTAATGCATGTCTTTGACACAGTATTATCTCAGCCTGTTACAATGAAATACAAAAAAGAAGGTGCAGTTAAGAGATGTGAAGTCCAGGTACTGTTTTTCGATCACTGACTTTTCCTACTGTACATCAGTCTGCTCTTTGTTGCATGTGTGTTACAGTATCTGCACCTGTTACTGGCTGTAACAGAACTGTGTTCTGCTTTTTAAATAAAATACTATTCTCGAGTATATCTACCAAAAATCATAGAGGGACCTGATCAGCCATGAGGGATACTGCTTTTATCTTTATACTATCTGAATACTATGTGAATGAGCGACCATGCTTCTTCCCCAAAGTCATGCACCAAAATTGGAAATGGGGTACTATTGCAGTGCCAGCCTTCTCACTGCCAGGTTCTGGCATGCCACTCTCTGTTCTAGCAATGGGGAGATGCTTTATTTTCCCCACCCTTCTTCCTAACTGGCAGCATTCCTCTGTTCATCCTGTTATATTCTGGAGTGATTGAGTGATGTGGAGTGACTTCTGAGTCCTAAAGAGGGCTTCATGGTGAAAAGGTGTGAAAGGGGTTGAGTAAGCAGAGAAATTTTCAGTGCTACCTTGTTCTGCATTGTCCACTGTGGAAGGAAATTTCTCAGGTAGAGGTCTTGCTCATTTTGGAGGTTCATACCAGTTGAGGGAAAATAGTTATGGTGATGTTTTTGTAAACCAAACAGATTTCCAGGCATCCAGAGCTGAACTATAATACACACTGGTTGGAAACTGGAGCTCAGAGAAGAAAGAGGATCACCCTTGATTTCATCTGCCCTAAAATCTTTTAACCATTGTCCAGGATGTTGAACAGAGAGATTAAAGGCAGCATGTTCATATACTCATTTGCTGCTCATGATGTAGAAAATTCAAGTGATGCCATGAGCTAAGCATGGAATTGAGAATAGTGATTTTATCATGCATGTATCTTTTGAGATTATCTATTGTGTTTTAAGCAGATGTTTAAGTAGATGTTACTAGTGATTAGTTGTGTTCTATGATTGCTTATAAAACTGATGTTGGCATGTAACCTCTAAGAAAGCACTGGATCTGGACCAAGTGGCTTACAGTAGAAGGGTATGAACCAACAACAGAAATCTGGCACTCTTTATCTCCTTGTGGGAAAAAAAAAGAAGAGAAAACATGAAGGCAAAAAAAAAAAAAACGAATTATGTACCTTCAAATGAAGGCCTTAGTGGAATATGTAGTAGTAATTAATGTATTTAGAATAAGTGTTTGACACTCTGGAAGGTTTTGCATTATTAGGTGACAGAGCAACTAGATTTTTATACCAACTTTTTTCTGATCACTGATACTATTCTTTGGCAGGTGAAGAAAACACAGGAGACTATTTGTAAAACAGATGACTACACTGCAGTAGTGTGATACATGTTTTCTGAAAAGTTTTGAATTCAGTTTAATCTGAACACTTGGAGGCTTGGTAGTGATGAGTGGAAGCATAAGTGTTATTTTAAAAGAACACAGAAGTATTAAAGGGCCTAAAAGAACGGCTTGAGACCTTGCTTCTGCAGTTTTACGTTCAACATGTAGCCATCCCACCCGCTCTGTCATGCAGACAAAAGTGATGTGTCAATCCTGGAAACTTTTGCCTCGCAGAAGAGCGAATGTAAATTCTCTTAGCAACACTTCTGTGCAGCTGTATGGCAATATGGAAGAGCCCGGGATGTTTCCTCTACTCTCTAGGCTGCTGCAGCGCCTTCTCAAGTTTTTTCTGCTGGCAATGGATGTTCCTGGAGGCAAAAAAAAAGTGAAATTCCAGCCTGGGACCCGAGCATTTTCTGGCAAAACGTGTATCACAAAGTCACAGTTCTTGCAGCTTCGACGGAGAGTAACTAAAACTTAGGCTGCGACAGAGGGTAGAAAAAACATCCCGATGGCGACTCGCTGCGGGAAACCCACGTCTCCCTGCCGTTCCCGGCAGCCCGGGAACGCCTCCTGCCCGCATCGGGGCGCCCGGGGCGGCCGCGGGACTCTTAACGTGAAGCTGCCGGAGTGGGACGCGCCGGCGGCGGCGGCTCCTCAGTGAGTCACGGCGGGAGCTGCGCCCCGGGCCCGCCCTATATAGAGCCGCGGGTACCTGCGGGCGCCGCTCCGCTCCGTTCCGCGCCGCTACGCCGCCGCTCGCCGCGTCCCCGGGAAACTTGGCTCGGCTATGTGAGAACTGCCCGCTCCGCCTTGCCGAGGTAAGATGGCAGGGTACTTGTTCAGGAGTTCGCAGTGACGTGTCTTCTTCAGATGAGGTGAACGCAAGGCAGAAGCGGTGATGGGAGGCGAAAGGTCAGGACACATAAAATCACACTGTAATCGGACCAGGCTGGCCGCCTTTCTTTGAAATATTTCTACTTTTGATCGACTCTTTCTTGCTTTTTGAGTTTGTCACATCGTCTGCGGTCGCATTTGAGTTTGGCTGATACACTTTCTTTCCCGACCCTGGCCGTTCCCTTGGTGTTCCCAAAAGCAGAATTGATGCTTTTGTGGCGGCAGCGGCTCTGTGCATCTCTCTAAGCCCAGAGTTGGCTAAATCAGTCCTTAATAAATATGATAGGGCAGTAAACTATGAGTGCCTTCCCAGCCTTCTTTGTATGACACTTCTTTAGGAACCCAGTGATAGTTCTGGATGAAGAGTTGGTAATGCGCAGGAGACTTGATCTTTTAGAAGATTTACTACAGCTTTTTACCAAAATTAAACAGAACATTGGAGTTCTGGGTTGTATTACGGAATTCATAGGTCTGTAAAGAAGACATATTTGGTGATCTAGCACTTAATGTACCCTTGTAGCTAAATTTTTTTGTCTAATGTTTATCACTGGGTGTTGAAAGGAATTTGGTGTTACTTAGTAACTTTGTAACTTATAACAGTAACAGCTTAGGAGGGTTTTTTTTCTTCTTTTCCAAGTCTGCAGCACACGTCAGTCATTTGTTTAAATTTTTGTAGTTAAGACAAAAAAGAAAAAATTTTAAAAAAAGGAAAGTTTCCTGGCAGCAGGCACGTAATTAGAAAGAAGGCTGGGAAAAGTAAGACTGCCCTTCTTTATAATGATGTGTTTACAGAAACTTGGAAAGCAGAGATATGGATTGGCTATCAAAGAGAAACCAACATCTGCTATTGGAACATTTGGGTCAGCTTTATATTAAGGAATATGGCACTGCAGAGCACACATCTAAAAATAGGAGTGGACACAGGCAATGTTTCATTAGGCTTTGAGGTCAAGAAACTGCTTTTCCATGGTATTCTGTGGCTGTATTGAACTGAAGCCGTGATTCCTCTGAACGTATCTTGTATTTCTGAAATTAACTTTGTAAGATGTATTACACAGTGTGCAGAAAGTTTTGTGTTCGCTTATGGGTTTGTGTGCACAGAGATACACTGGCATTCTGGGGTGGGAAAAGTTATGATGATGTTCTATAAGAAAGCCCAGCAGTTTCCAGACATCCAGAGCTGGTCTGTGATTCACAATGCATACCAGACATAAAAAGGATTAAGATTCAGAATTGATAACAAGAGGATGAAAAAAAAACCGTAGAAAAAGTTAAATGGCTCTCCCCATATGTCCATTGATTGTACCTAAACCACTTCACTATGAAAATGGGGCAAATACTTGTGAGAACAAGCTTCTGAGAGAGATTGTGTTGCATCCTGCTTTTGGTTGGGGAACAAAACCTGAAAGTACTGTGTGTGAAATTATGTTCTTGTACTAATTTTCCTGGCCAGAAGGAGAAACCCTGTGGGAAAAGGTGGGGGCAGAGGGATAGGAGTTTGAATAAAAGACACTGGACATATGGGGTAGAAGATATACAGATGTTCTTGCAACTTTTGAAACATGTAGGAATATGCAGGTAGGATATTGTTGGAATTAGGAGTGTCTCATTTGGATAAAAACATTTCTCTCATCTTTGAGATAGTGGAAATCTTATAATTACGAAGTCAGAATTTACCGATTTATCACACACTGCAATCTGATGTAGCAGTTTTCCTAAAATTTCAATGGACGGTATGTTGTAAAGGTTTGTTAGCAGTTGGCAGATATATGTCACATAACTTTTCTTGCAGCTTTCTGAGTTAAAAACATTTTTTTTCAGTGAAAAACTGGTCTGAAAATTCGGAGTGTGTTTTAACTAACAATTAAAAGGTACTGATATAGAATAAATGTTTTTATGCTGTTATACTTAATGAAATTCTAGAAAATTACCTATTATCTTCAAAGTGTTCTTAAGTTTCTTTCCCCTTTCCTTTTGGTTTTTTTTTCTTTTACTGGCAAAGCTCATCTTGCTGGCCACTCATGCACCAATTATTGTGGGCCTATTGACTAGTCTGAGTCTACTGTTTTCTCTTTGCAGAGACTGTGTGATGATTGCAACATGTAAAACTTTGCAAACTGTTGTTGTAAAGTAACTACTGTATTTGTGCAATTACAGTTACTATAAAGTAAGTATTGAGAGCTATGGTTCCAGGTAACAGAAAGCAACTGACTATTCTCTGCTTTGCACTGCAGAATTTTTTGAACTTATATGATGGTTGTGGAGGACATGATAGCCTAACTGCTCCACAAGCAGGAGCCTGATTGCAGTTTTGTCATCCACGTTGTGGTCTGTGTGACTGCAGTAGTCATTTCTAATAGCTATGTTAGCTATGGTAGAACAGCATGCCTCCTTCTTTGTAAGGACACGGTGGTAAATCTGATGAGTAATGTTCAGCTGTTGGGCTTTAGGCATTGGAAGACCAAGGGAGTGGTCTGGCTGGAATTGACCTGTGGGATGCTGGTCAGCCCACCTATATGGAGAATTTCTTCTTTCCTCTATAGAACTTCTTTCTATTACTCTGTTTCAAAATGATCCATGAGAGTCTTACCTTACTGAACTTACCTGGTCCTCAACTGGGCAGAGTAAAGCGATCATACTTGTAAAGTCATGTATTTGATTGAAAATATTGTATTCCTCGAACAGCAGCTTAAGTTTTTATCCAGTTCTACTTAAATCAGCTACTTTGCAATTTTACTTATGCCAACATTTGGGTGGATCCATGTGCCTGTGAGCAGAGTAGACTGTCAGTGAGTGTGATGTCATGTATGTAGTTTTTCTCTGTGTGCATAGCATCATTTCCTGTAGATTATAAATATTTTTAGACACAACACCTGAAAGACATGAAGATAAAGACATTTTTGGTTTTAAAAAGCTGAGTTTCTATTCTGAAAATGTGTAGATAACTGCATGGGGTGAAGTGCAAAGAAACTGTCTGAAAGGTGAAGATATGCAACATTAGTTGCATAATTTCAATATGAAATGTATTCTGTTATTGCTATGTGTTTTTTCATTTGTTCTTTACTGTCCAGGAAAGGAGTCTTCAAGTATTTGAGGTGTGTACTGGACCTTTAGTAAAAAAAAGAGTTGGTGGCCCTAAAGTTTTGTTTTCCCAATAAAAATTTTAGGATTATGTAGGACATATTAATTGACTGATAGTCCCAGATATATTCTTGGGTTACATAATAATTGACTGGAAATCTTTTATCCTGCAAACATTATTTAATCAAAATATGCTTCTGGACTTTAGTATTCATGTATCATCTTCCATCTTGGAAACATCCCTGCTTTCTTAACAGATACTATTTCAGTGCTAGATTAAGCAATAAAGTTTCCTTGGATGGAAGTGCCCACTCAGTGGTAGCAATACTCAGCAATGATTTCATAGTGACAATAGATGCATTTGGAAGAATTAAGAAGAATATGTACAGAGTAATTACTAACCAAATGATACTATGCCTAGAAGACTAGTTTTAACCTCTTGCTCTGCAGAACATGAAGAGTCTTGTGACCACAAGTGTCAGAGTTTACTGGAGCATTATAGATCATTTTGGTATTCATATAATTAAAAATATAATTATCACAGAAGAACCATTAATTAAGGTAGTTCTTTTTACATGTGTAGTCTACTCTCTGGATTAGCACATGAAAAGAAAATTTAGGAAATACTTTTCCTCCACATTTCTGTCTAGACACTTACATGGTCCTTTGCCTACCTGCTTGAGACATTCTAACCTTTGCCAAGGCAGGAAGTTTGTATTTCCTTTATTGAAGCAGAAAGTGATTGTAATTAGTGTATTGTGTATGGCACTCCCCAGCACTTCCCCCTGCCACAAAGGAAAGGAATTTTAAGACAAACAGCACTTACTTGTGTATAAATAAATAAATATAGTAGGCTCCATTTCTTGCTGGGCTTTTTCTGCTTTATGCACCTGTGTGAGGTGAGCCAAGAAGCAACTGAATCTGCTCTCCCTAGTTTTTATAGTATACATATGTCTCCAGTGATAATTTGAGTAAGAAATCTTTGATTACATTAGGTTATCTTAAACCATTGTTAGTAGCAATTACTCAAAATTCTTTCCAGTCCTTCCCAGAACATTCTTCTGAGCCTGGGAAATTGTATTCATTCACATCAACAAAATATGTTCCTGTTGAAATTTCTCCTTGAAATGGGCTTCAGATTTTGTTTGTTACTAATTTCAGAAGATGGCCTACATTATATGTGCTAGAATGTAATATAGGATAAGAAAAAACAATTCTTCTAATTATTCTCTTTTAGAAACCAATCTTATATCACAGTTCGCTGCAGTGTATTTCAAGCAGAAAGTGGTAATGTGGGATTGAGTTCCTATCTCATCCTTAATAATATGGAAGAGTTATTTAGTTGAAGAGTTGAATCTATGCATCAGGAGCTTCTATAATGCATTGCCAAAGTGTCCAGGTTCTGGTAAATGTTCATAAGATGGCACACACCTTATTTGTTCTTTTGAGATTGTGTAAGGTAAAGAGTTTTTAGAAAAAGGACTATTACTTGCAGACACGATATGTCAGCCAGCAGAAACATACAGGAAAAGATTTTTTTGGTTTTCATTGGCAACATGGCTACATTTTTTTCCAGGCTTAAATGTAAAAATAGATTAGCACACAAAAAAACTGTTTTAGTAGTGTTAGTGTTTATACCAACCAAATTACCCCATTGAATGCACAGTAAAGACTGATACTTATCTTGTATACTACTATGTATTATGACATACATAGAACATAGAACCTGAGGTGTGAACGTAAATAATGGGAAAAGACAGGGTAGTACATTGACAACATTAATATTTAGCTTTTACAATCCCAAGTGGATTTGTTTCAATCTTTGCATTTACAAAATTTCTGTATGTTCTAAAACAGAAGGCCAAGAAGGCCAATGGCATATCAGCAATAGTGGGGCAGCAGGACCAGGGCAGTGTCTGTCCCCCTGTACTCTGCACTGCTGAGGCCACACCTTGAGTATTGCATTTAGATTTGGGCCCCTCACTTTAAAAATGACATTTTGATGCTGCAGCATGTCGAGAGAAGGGCAACAAGACTCGTGAAAGGACTGGAGAACATGAGGATTGACTGAGGGAGTTGGCGATGTTTAGCCCAGAGAAGAGGAGGCCCAGGGGAACCTCATTGCTCTCTGCAATTGCCTGAAATGAGGTCCTGTTGAGGTGGGGACCAGTCTCTTCTACCATACCTGCTGTGAGAGGATCAGAGATAATGGCCTCAAACTGAGAAGTGGAGATTCTGATTAGATAGCAGGAAAAAGAAATGTGTGTGGTTTAGAAGCTACAGTGGTAGTGCTGGGTTGATAGTTGGACTTGATGATCTTAAAGGTCTCTTCCAAAATATTGAATTGAGATAAAGATTCCGTCAGCTGGATTTTATTTTTAAATTGCAAATTAAATTAATTCCTCTCCTATGATGAAAAGAAAGGTACATCAGAGAGCAAGAAATGCATGCAGGCATTATCTGGTGAACTGAACAAACTTCATTAGGAGATACTACCTGGGCTCTAGGGAATAGAAATAGAGAATGGAATATTTAGATTTTTTTGTACTTCTTCTGCTACAGACTCATTTAAAAAGTATAACCCCAGTTCTCCCACCCCACTAAATACAGAAATCTGGTTTAAATCAAGAACCACATGTGTTATAGCAACTTTTCTCAGGAGAGCCAAGCTGCTGGGTTTAGGTCAGGCTTTAAGCTGAGCTCACTCCTACCCATTTTTGCACCTTACTCATAACTTGGAAGACTTATCCTTAAAATAGCATAATTATGTTTCTGTAGTTGGGTTTTGAAGTATTTTTAAATTTTTTACTCTATGGTTGAATTCATTCTTCTGAATAGACTGAATCACAGTATGAAAGCACTCACTAGAAACATAACTGTTTCTTTCAGTTCTAAGTGCCATGTGTGTATGTACATCCAGATGTGTGTAAAATGTTTGTAACTTCAAAGAACAGATTATGCAGAATTTTTTTATGAGAGAAGATAATGCAAGTCTGTTTCCATGTGCATATGAATCTAATGGTGTGTGAATACATATATATGTGTGTGTGTCCTTACACAACGTAAAATCTCTATCTGTCTTATGGGGGTGCTTTGTTTAAAGCAGCTATTAAACCAAAAAACAATTTAAATAGGCAACTATGGCCAGCAAGGAGACTCACCAAGGCAACATAGAAAGTTTTGCACAAATGAAAGGAGAATTGCTCAGAAACCCAGTAGTGCGGTATTTCTTTTAGCCCACCTCGCTCTACTTATTTTGGCTCTGAAATAAAAGCCTTGCTTTGCAGTGTTTGAAGGTTTCAGGGGGGCAACCTAATTTATGGCTATTTTTGTTTTGACCCAGGATCTAGTGAAATTTTCAGTACAAGTGAAGCTTTGAAAATCCTAGAGGTGATGATAATATTTTGTGGATGGGGTATTTTCACGCAGTCTGTGTTTGTGTATGATTTGTGTTTCCTGTTAAATCTTTTAGGAAATTAAATGAGGGCATGAGTCAGTTGGTATTACGTTACTGATTGTGAGTGTGTTGCAAGATGATGCCATTTATTTCTGAGCAAATCCGAGCTGCCTAAAACCAGAATTACATAAAGAATATTTAAAGGCAATATTGATATCCACACCTACAGGGGTGTTGGTGCGTATCAAAAAATGTTCATCAGTATTGCTCAGCTGACAAGCTACAAGAGTGTGTATTTTTCTCTATGAACTGCAAATTATTTTCTTTTCCACAACATGTATCTTCCTCATCTGACATGGCAAAATGGTATTCTTTTTCTGTTTCAAATGCTACCTGATCATTTTCATATCTCCATGGCAATTCTCACATGCATGAGTTCAATGTCCTTGCCAAATAATGCTTATTTTTTCACATATAACATTTGTAGGCAATTTTTTCAGGCATAAATAGATTGCCATACTGCTTGGCTGTGCTCTAGGAGAAAGTCTTGATTTTCCATAAAACTTCATAGTTTTTCTATCTTTTTCAAAATCTGAAGATCTGCATGTAATGTAAAAAAGAGAGACACCCCTTCTATCAGTGTCTGTAGGCATATGAAATCCGTAAGGTGAAACTATGGAAGTTCACACTATATTGAAAGTACATTGTGTTGTCCTATGAGTCTCTAGGATGTTACATGTGGGTTCTATTCCTTTATTTTTAGTGACTTTGGAATTTCTGCTAGAGATTTTGCAGTTATTAACTGTTTAATATTTTCTTAAGTGGTTCATCAGGAATTTCTGGAAAATGATTGCTTCTGTTTTCTGCTTTGTATTAAAATACCTAAGCCTCTTCTTTGTTTTGTTTTTAAGAAAGAGAAAAAACATTTCCTATCAGTTGTATTTCAGAAACACTTATGCTTAGATGCTGCTTTCAAAGATATGCAGCTGAATTAGATGACTGTTGCATGCACATTTTCCACATAGATGGAGAGAAAAAAAGAAGTGTCTGTTAAGATAAAATCAAAATGATATGTCAACATTTTCTAACACAAAGGATGACCTTTCAGCTATTGACTCTGAGGTTACATCTACAGTTGTCTGTGACCCATAAACCACAGCAACTTTAAGTGTTTGTGATTTCAGAAATAAAAATTATGCACCGATTCTAAAAGTCTAGGTTCCCGTGTCTCCTATCCTTTCAAAAGTTAGTGGTCATGTTGATGGATAAAGAGAGAATTAATATAAATGATGGCATTTATCAGAATCACATTAAATACCCAGGAAAAAGGAGCGAGAGGCCCAGAATCAGGATCTCTGCCATGCTTCCCTTGCTCTCCTACCAGTTATATGGCTGCCATCAGCAACCAGCTGCAAGCAACACATCCAGCCTTCTCTGCAGCCCTGGCTGGACCATATTGCACCAATCTAGTCTTGATGTCAAAGGCACGTCATGTGGTGTGGGGAGCGACGTGCAGTGGAACCGTTCCCGGGATGGTGAACCTCAGCACTGACCCTCATGCATCGCAGTTCACCCAAAATCAAGGACTTGGTTTCAACTCTGAGGAATCTTTTAAGGAGGGAAGCAGTGCTTTTTTTGCACCAGGAGCTGATATCTTAAAGGAGCAAGGGCTTGTGATTGTCTAAGCTTCAGCATATCCACCTGATGTGTGGTATCTCACTGGAAGTTTTCTTCAACAAATGATCTCAGGGATTCTGCAACAGCACAGAAGTATCAAGAAATTTGGACCTCAGGAACACACATAGGAGTTGTTGATGTTCTGTTTGTGACAGGCTGCTGTAATAGATGAGAGTATTAGCATATGAACACAAACGTTGTGAATTAGTTTCAGGTTCTTTTGGTATCCAGGTCTTGAGATAAAGTAAGCCATTCATGCACTTCTTAAACAGGTCTGATTATTATCTGTGGGCATGGCTGTGTGGTGAAATGTTTGATTCAGAAAAAGTATTGATATCTTTAAAGTTAGATTGAACATGTTGTTTTACTAAGAGGCAATAAAATACCTCTGGTTTCATCCTCTTCTGGCTGCAGTTTGCTCCTTCTACAAGATGCCAGGCAGGGCTGTTGCATCCTCACATTTAACAGTCTTTGAAACTGTTATGTAACTTTGTAAAGTTGACATTCCTGTTGGGTACAAACTTTGGACTTTTTTTTGTTGTAGAGTAGAAAAGAAGAGTGACCTAGGGACAGTTAATTATAATAAATTACAAGAAAGCTCTGTGAACCAATGAGGCTAATTGTCGGTTTGTAACTAAAACACAGCACTCACATTATGTCCTTTTTTGGATTAAGGAGATCGATGTTTGTGCTTTAAGCATTACTGTCCACAAATGCAAGAGAGAAGCCCTGTTTACTGAGTGAATTCTTGTAAGAGTACTGAATCAGAGGAACTGTTTGCAATGCTAATATTTGAAGGAACGTGCTCATTGATAAAGAGCAGAACAGAATAGGATTGGAATGCTTTTAAGCAGGGAGCTGATCAGCAATAGATGAAAGCTGGGGGAGTTGATTGAATTTGTATAAACTCTGTGATACCCAATATTTTTCCTAAGTGACCTCTCTTTTCTCCCAAAAGATTTATTATGTCT
This sequence comes from Chaetops frenatus, assembly GCA_013400775.1. Classification (NCBI taxonomy): domain Eukaryota; kingdom Metazoa; phylum Chordata; class Aves; order Passeriformes; family Picathartidae; genus Chaetops; species Chaetops frenatus. Next base: position 199,404 of record VZTR01010009.1, read on the forward strand.
GCCAGAATTTCCAATACTGGCAGAGCAAATCGGATTATGCAGAGTAATGAAGGATTGACTCATTAGAGTGATACTGGATGTTTGGTAGAGATGTGTAAAATTTGTGAATAGTACCTTTCTAATTAATGGAAATGCCAGGGCCCCATATAAAGAGTGATACAAGACAGAAGCTGCTTGTTTGAGAGATTAAAATTTTCACAAATTCATAATTAAATAATACTTACTGTGCTTCTGAGTTATGGAAATTCTCTCTGTCATCATTGATGGTCTTTTTCATAGAGGTGGAATCACAGAAATTTGCTGTCAAGCTTCCCAAGTTACCAATGTTAATCTCTGTGGTTGGTGTTTGAAGTTGTTCTCAAATGCTTCCTCTATTTAATTACCTCAGATTCCTCAAAAGTTGTGTTATAGGTTGTTCAGTGTTTTACATGAATTTGAAAATGTCTTTGTTGAGAGATTTATAAAGGAAGGAAGATACTAATGATTCATTTCTAAATTAATTGCCCTTCATTTTGAAAATTTTAGATTTTGCTAAAATCACTGACCACTGGTGAAGTTTGTAGAATAGTTTAAGCTAAGGTACTGCAACATGCTGCATTAAGGACAGAAAAGAGGTAGTGGAATAGTTTTTTGGATGCTGGGGGACATGAAAAATATATTTTCCTTATTAAGAAGTTTAATGTTTCTGTGTTTTCCTTGGATGCTCTTGGATGTATCCATCCAGGTCTAAATTAATTGTTTGTCCTGTGAATTGCTGAATGTGCCCAATACTCTTGTTATCCGTTATTGGGTCTTGCGTTGCACAGACTCCTGTCATATGAGAACTGCATGATTGGCATGTTGTATGGACAGGAACGTGTTTAAACTAAGCTCATGCTTTTGGTTTAATGAAGCCATTTCAATGCCTTTTTTCAGAAAATATTATTAGTTTTGCTTATAATAGGATATATTTTCCATGATTTTTGAATAATTGTCATTCTACTCAAATTCTCATTGAGGTTCTAACTCTTAGGATTTATCTGTGGCTTGTTTGGATTTTTTGTTCCTCAGTAAAATAAGGATTACATTTACTGTTGTTGATAAATTTACACACTGGCCTAAATACTGAAAGATATGTACTGAAAGGTATGTAAGATATTATCAGAAATAATATTGTTGTACATCATATCCAGGCTAAGTCAGGCAATGGCTGGGAATAACTCAAAGTTATAAAAGTCTTTAGGAAGTGTTAGTTGTGTTTCATTAACTCTAAACTTTGCTGTTTCTGTTCTATAATAAGTATGTACACCTAAGTAGTTTAGAGCACCTGTTGTGGTAGGAGTATTTTTCTGCTATAATTCCACTTCTATAATTTCACCAGCTCAACTGCTTCCTTCAAATCTGGTTTCATGTTTCCTAGCTCAAAGCAGAGGGAAAAGCAACATTTATAACCTGTAGGCAAAAAGTACTGCGTAGAATTAGTATAACTGGTTGCTAAGCCAAAGTTAACTAAGTGATAATTAGGTGATATTGAAGGAGATATCTTCAGATTTATACAATTTCTAGGCATTTTAAACTGTTATTCAACTGATGTTTCTTCTAAGACTTCACTGTGTGAGCTTTCTCAAAATTGCATAGAAAGGACCTTTAAGATCATCAAGTCCAACCATTAACCCAGCACCATATCCACACATTTTTTTAACACTTCCAGGGATGGTGACTCCACCACTTCTCTGGGCAGCCTATTCTAATTTACAGCTTCTAAGGGTAATATATTATTGCTTTTACCTTGGTCATTTAACAGAAAAAGTTCTCCTGAGCTTGTGAGAAATTCTGCCATACCACTTATTCCAATTTTTGAAGTAGATGATGTCATTCATCACTGTTATTTAGACTACCTGGATTTGTATGCCATGATAAGCCTACTCTGTGATCTGAATATTTAATTAAAGCTTGGAAAAAACTCCACAGTGACACCAAAGGCAGGGAGTTAATATCCACTAAAAAATTCTCATACTCCTTTATATATAGGGACATCTTCCAGACACAAAAGAAAGATTTCTGCATTTTCGCTGCTTAAGTATGCTGATAAAGGTTGATGCAAAAGGTAGCATATTCAGATATTGTAACAAGTTTTCTGGAAAGAGCATAGAGATTGATTCACTTTAGTCACACCACCTAATGCTTTCCATTTCTGTTGCTACTGATAGGTCTCGACCTGGGACCTGGGTATGAAACCTTTACATCTCCAAGAATTTCTATGCCATTTAAGTAACAGCAAATTACTGAGATAATTCATTCTCCTTAAAAACAAAATTACTCCGAGAGCAAAAACTAATATTTTTTTAAATTTATTTCAATACATGGATGAATTTTTAAACATAAACTTTCAAATTTGCTTGAATGAAGTTAAGTTCTTACGGAAGTTGCCTAATTTTCAGAGCTACTAATTACTGTTGCTCCTATTGGTTTCAATGGTGTGTCTGTGTGCCTGAGCACACAGGCTACTGGTTTGAATTCCTGAATTCATTTGCACATTTGGAAAGCAGTTGTAGCTTGATTTTTCTGTGATAAAACAAAAAGATGATGGATTTAATATGTACATGCCCAGCTGGCATATCAGTTCTGCTTGTGGTTGCTGTATACAGTAGGATAACTTGGATCATAATAGTGGTGGGATGGATGAGTGAGAGACTTGCTGTTGATTTTTTTCCATTACAGTTAATTTTAGCAGGTGTTTTCTCTGATTCTAAAATGACACAGCAACACAGTATGACAGTTGAAATTAACAGAGTTATAACTACTTACTTAGCAGGAACTCTGTTGTCCAATCAGGAGGTTTAGATGAAGTTTTATTTTAATAGGATTCAATTGATGTTAGATAAATATAGGTGCCATATTCTTTTCAAATTTTTTTTGAGTTTAACTTCATTCATCTGCTTTTCCTGGTGTTTTCTCAAAATGGCATTTGTTGAAACCACTGCTAAAATCATTGTTATTTATACCTTTGTCATTCATGCAATCAAGTCTTAAGCTACATGTCCCCATTTATAGGCCTGTACGGTATTCTTGGTAAGGGTGTAATATTGCACAAATACCCCTATTTGAAATCTTTAGATATTCTAGCAGTGGAGGTGAAGTTTTCTCCAATTATTCATTGAACACACTAACTGGTTTGAAATTACTTTTCTGTTTTTGTAAACTAAACTTGGGCTTTACCTCCATTGAAGACTTCATTCATTGTTGAGGCAGTTGAATTAAAAATTTATATGCGAAATAAAACTTCAAGATCTTATTTGGTCATTGCTATTGAGAAGTAAACAGCAAAATCATCTGTAGAAGAATGGATATAGAAGTTCATTCAAATCCTTCACGATTACCAACTAAAGATAGGCTTTGCAAACCCTGCCTTGGCAGTGTGAGCTATGAGAGGTCCAGCTTTCAGGTTCCTGGACGAGCACCACTTTGCTGCTGCACCAGCAGAACCCTTCGGGTGGCTACTTTTTAGTCTGAAGGAGTGAAGAGACTCAAGATTTTAGAAAGCCAAGCAAACAAACAAAACAACCCATCACTCAAAACAAAGCCACAAAAAACCCAACCAAGAAACAAAACCATCAACTTACCCAATTCTACGTTGACTTTGAACTTTTAATTCACTTGCCCTTTCTGCTAGGGTCCTAAGCTGTTGTGCCATCACGACTGGAAGCGAAAGAACAGGGTTGTTCATAAGAAGTATTAGGGGATGTCTTACTAAGTAAGGGGGACAGAGAGTTCATGGTATTATAAGACCAGGTGGTTCCTAAGTGAGAGCGATCCCAGTGATATTCAGTGTAGCCCAGCTTACATTTATTTTTTTGCATACCTTTACTAGATTAATATTTTCTTTACTGAGAGCCACTGATGTAAACATGGCAACAATTACTGTAAATTTTTAAAGATCGTTTGCTGCACAGCTGCAGCTAAAATCAGTAGGAGCCACTCAGTGAACTTCTCTCGAACTTTTTTGGAAAAAGCACAGGACAAAATGACCTACCATGACTTTTTGTACTGTGGTAAATACATTTTTGTGTTCATGTGTGTCTGTGTGACAGTACCTCAATAAATTATGTTCTCAATAAAATTCCATGCCAGCAAATACAGCATGCAGACTTGAAGGGGAATTGGATTTTTGCTCGGCAATATGCACATTAGAAATACAATAACCAGAATTTATGTTCACGTTAATTATAACATGAACATAAATTTCTCTGGGCTCTTTTATTCTTCATGTACTATGTGGATTGCTTTTTGTCCCTCAATTAAGACTAGCAATTTTAGTAATGGAGGAAAAAAACCAAGTGCAATGACTTGTCTTTTTCTCAGAGAAACCTTGTAGGTCCACTGGGTTTTGCTGCACATATAATTTATTTTCATTGTGTGCAGTCAAGAAGTCCTGTTTGTTTTGGTGAAAAGCTCAACCTATATGGGTGGCAACGTGTGTCTCTTAGTAAATAAATATCATATAATATTTTACAGTAATTATTTTCTCTAAAAAGAAGATTTTGTCTTTTTGAGGAACACAAAGATTAAGCAGCAAATAAAACTGATAGATGCTTGTGTCTCTGTCCTATTTATATCTGCTGGATTAGGCCCCTGTGTTTGATTTGTTGGTTTCTAGAGGAACTCCTGAATCTACATAAATAGCCTCATAGGAATTAGAACTTTATACTTTGCTTTTTATGGGAATTATGCACATTTTACATGTCTTTTCTTAGACACTATGCAACTCCCTTGCTCTTTGGTTGGTGACATTTAAAAGGTGGTTTTCACTAGAGTTTCTTTTCAATGTTGTACTGGGAGATCCAGCTCTATGTTCTAGTCCTTTGCAGCTAACTGCTGGCCTTATATGATGATCCTCAATGAAGACTTTGTGGACACTTCTGAGTGTTTAAAGCAAGATGTTAAGTTGCAGAGAGGTTTTCCTATTAAGGAAAAGTGATGTAATGTCAGTGGAACACTGCCAACTTCTCTCTGCTCATTTTATTTATATTAGCTGCATACCAAAGAAAATGCTCCATAAAACACGAGTGCTCCTTGCTATATTTAGCCAAGTTAATATCCTAATACCAGGAGATTATGTTTATATGCAATTGAAAGAATTATAAAAAGATTTGGGGGCATCTTACAGAAATAAAAGAGGTTGAACTTGGGAAAAGTAAATGCTAGATTTGCTCCTGGTGCATAAAAAGACTAGGGTAATTTTTTGACATTTATACTTCCAAGATATGTTTTTCTGTGCTGAAAAACACTGTTTAACATTTTAATTGAACTATTTTGTGATTGTTTAGGGAACATAAAGTCCAAGGAATTAATTACATTGATCTGAACCTTTTTAGTCTAAGCAATGCAGATGTCTTTTAACCAATTGGCAAGATTGGTGTGATTAAAACCAAGCTTGCCATTCCTGTTCCAGTCTGATCTTCTGGTCTGAAATATTCACATTCCTCTTCATACAGAATATGGTGTGATAGTGTGGTGTTTTGGCAATGTGTAAAATCAGTTTGACATATCTTTGTTCATCACCTCTGACTTTCTTTAGGACTACTTTTTAAATGAGTAAATGAGGCTCCTTTTAAATAAGTAGATTTTTTCCCCCTGGCTTATGTTCAACTCTTTGTTCTACAGCTGATGGTGTTGATAAATAATCACAAGATTTCTTCCTGACTCTAACAATGTTACTTCATAATGCCGTTAAACTATTTGACCTTTTCTATTAATTCTACTCCTACATAGTGACACTAGATGGGTGTGGTAGTGTTGGAACTATGGATCCTCCCTTATACTAATTCCACCTAAAAGCATATTCCCCATCAAGAGTAGCTGAGTACATTTGTTAACTGATAAGAGCTGTCATACTAGTTAGCTAACTCATAATGTATATGAAAAAAAAAGTCCTTTAATAAATTAAATGCTAAGTGTAGTGTGACTGTGAAACCATGTGATGTATTATGAGTTCCTCAGTTGTCTCATGAGCTACTAAGTTGTGGGTGGGGCGAAAAAATTTGGGTAGTGTTATTTTTATCTACATTACTGAGCATGCATTGAACATTTTATGTGCTTTCTGCTCAAATCTGAGTTGCCTGTCTTCATTTTGAAGCCTGTGGTTTATTGGGATGACTTCTAAAGATGCTCTTTAGGAGAGTCTTCACACATTCTGATATTTAGCATCAAATTTACACACTCTGAACTGCACTCTGGAGATTTCCCTGACTCTCTAGGAGGCTGTTATGTAAGTGAGATGCCAAAAAGGAGTGACAAAAACATTTGCCTATGTATCTCCTTTTGACTAGAAGAATTAGAGCAAAATGACATCAAAATGAAGGCTAGTAGAGTAAGGCAAATTATCTTTTAGTCATATCTCAAATCAGGTATTACTGTTTTCCACATCTGGAGCTTATTTCGGAAATACAAAGGTATGTAATATATAGAAGATTTGAAAATGATTGCGAGATTCTGTTGCTATTTCCAAGTATGCCGATCTCTTCTCATTCATTCTGAGTGATTCACTGGGGAAGTAGATCATGCTGCTAAAAATCATGAGAAAAAATATTGAGTCAACCAAGGGTCAAAAACATTTCCTGCAATTATGAATTATGTGAAACTAAGGCTTTTGCCTTACTGATTCCTCTTAATTTCAAATGTAAGATTTTAAACATTAGACATATTTAAGCCAAACAGAAAAATCTTGAATCATGAGATACCAATTCTAGTATTAGGCTCTTGTGGGAAAAGGTTCTCCCTAGTGTAGAAGATCAGACATAATTAATCTGTGAAGTATTGCCTGGACAGTGTACAGCAAGAATTATGTGCTATCAATTCTTGCTTAGCGAAGTTTGTTTCCCCATTTTTTAAACTAAGGCCTGGTGGATTACTGATTATTTAAGTAAATTCAATATTGAAGTCTTAAAATTCATTTGGAAAAGTACAGTCTCTAAAGGTTTATGAAATGACCAAAAAATGGACAGTGTCAAACAACACTGCCTTTAGGGCGTGAGAATGTAATTAGTGTGGTAAGTCTGAGTGCATGGACTTGTTACAGTCTTGGCATGAGAAGGAGGAGGACTGTAGGGGAACGTACTTGTTTTCCTCCAAACAAAAATACTAAGCAGCAAAGTCTTTCTGCAATTCTGGGTGCTCACTTTCCCTGATATATAGCACAACTAGTTAGAGAGCTTAAATGTCCTTGCCTTATTTTGTACCTTTATGACAAAAACTACTATAGTTTTAAATGCTTTCTGGTTTCTCTAGCTTTTTGGATTTTTAATTATCCATTTTTCTGCAGTAATTTATTATCATATTTTGTATAAATTGTCTAATCAATTAGCTGACTTCAAATCATCCAAATGATTTTGTTATTGTGTATACTTTTGTTCAGTGATATGCTTGAGGTTTCTACCTGAAACAGAACAGGAATAGGAGAATCCTTCAAGTGAGAAACAGGATCAATGTACTGTGTAAATTTTATTTGTGGCTACAGAGTGGCTTAAGCAAATTGGCCCAGAGACCCAAGGGTCATGCAGGTTCTAACACCTCAAATAACTTTCCTTGAGTTCACAGTAGAAAACTGTAGTAGACAAGGTTATTTTAGACTAGTGTTTTCCAGAGAATGAAGCATGGTTTTCCAGGTAAGATAGCATATGTCGTGAGATAGAAGGTAAAGTCATGAATTTTGGTATCATACACCCTAGTAAAGCCTTCTGAAGCTCACAAGAACTGGTGAAGACATGCTGGAAGCCCAAAGAAAGAGGCAGGGAGCCAGATGGGAAGGCAGACCAGCATTGTACCATGATCTGAGTATTACTGAGAGGAACAGGATCATATGGAAACTCATAGTGAATGAAGGAAGAACCGTATGATCCACACTGATGCTAACTTTAATGCTACCAATATTGTTATTGTCAATATATTTCTGTCTTTGAATTATCCTGGAAGTCCAAAATGACATATTTGATATGGAACTATTGGTTGTTTATCAAAGCACACCCTGATTTTTCTCTTTTTCTGTCTCAGCTCTTATTGAGGTAAATTATGCTTGAAGTCCAAGCTGTTGTAATACTTGTGGAGAAGGTTTACACACAGTTAGTGTTGACTTCATTGTGAAAGATATGTGTTGTTACTTTTACATCTTGTGAGCACTTACATTGGTGGAAACAAAGCATGGATTTTTGTTTTGGTTTTTTCTTCAGTTTACTAATAGTGATTTACCAATAGTTTCCAAATGTAATTTAAGCAGTCTACCCATGTTAAGGAAACAATTTACATATAGAATCATGTAACAGTTTGGGTTGGAGGGGACCTTAAAGAAGATTTAGCTCCAGCCTTCCTGCTGTGGGCAAGGAGCATGGACAGGAATAAAGTGCACACACAATTCAAGGTGTGTGCATGCACCTTTTACAATAAGGAAAATTAGGACAAAACAAACTGCTGTTGGTCAAGATAAACCAAATGAACTTTACTGTAGGAAAAGGTAAACAACTCTTTTTGTCATCCATTCTGGAATGTTCATTTTAACATAAATCTTATCTTAATAAGTATGGAAAAATAGACTTGGAACCCTTAAATCAGACAAGTGCTGTTTCTAATCTTCTTTCTCTAAGAGTACCCAGCCCCAGGCTAAGAAGGTGCATGAGTCATCAAAATAATGAGTCCATAAAGAGACAATCTTCGTAATTGTCAGACAAAATGGTTTTAAATCCTGAGAAATAAATTTTGTAACTAGCTTTTTACAAACTATTCTCTGATCAGACTGAAGGCAAAAAAAGACATGTTTGTTTTGTCTGTGAGGTTTTTACTGCAGGGCAGATGGCAGGAGTAGAATTAATTGATTTCTGGAGGCAGCTGAAGGCAATCAAACAGGAAAATCTGTACTACAACATAGAAATAGTAAAATTGCTGACTAGGATAGGTCAATACATTGTCTCTGGATATATAAATGTTAAATAATATGCAAGACACCCTCTTTTTAACATATATTGCACATCAATATGTTGAAAGTGTAAAGAAATCCTATAAATAAAACCCTATACATCAAATAAATTAATTTTCAGCATATTTGTTTAGAAAGAGATGTTTGACTTAGCAGAAATTGACACACAAAATGTAAAGCCAGAACCTCTTGTGTTATACACATTTACTTTTAAAAGCCTCTTACATTGTATAGTTTGGCTACCACCTCATGGTAGTTTATTCAGTGTATGGCCTACAGTAGCAAATAGTACACAGAAACAAGGGTGGCTCCATAGATTGAAGGAACATGAGGAGGGTGTGGGATCTGCCCATTTCAGGATCATTGAGCTTGGGGTTTTGGTTTTTCGTTTTGAACTAGCTCTAGTCTGTTTCATGGACTGAAGCTCATTAGTGACTCAAGTTGGTTAGTTCATTTTACCTGTTAGGAAAAGAGTTCATGTTCTCGAGAGGCTTCTCATGGATGCAAATTGGAGAAAAAGGAAGGGGGAAATGGTTGGAAATTTGCTTTAAAAGCACATTTCTCACCCAAGCGAAAACCCAAATGCAGATGTGTCCTTACTGTTCCCTTAGAAGTGCCAGGTTCCTTGTTTTTGGCTAGTCACCATGTTGGTCACAATTTTATTTGGGAAAAAATGAAACATAGTTCTTCCTTTTGTTTTCTCTGTATAGTAAGGCTGACTGCTTTCACTGAGAGCTAAGCAAGATCCAAAACAGTTTTAGAGAGGGGACCAGCCATTCATACTCATTGGCACAGTATTTGTCTATAACAAGTGTTTATCATTACACGTTTGCCTGTATGATTCCTTCTTTTTTGTGTGATTATACATCACTTAAGGTGCAGCTTAATTCAGAGAAGTCCTTACAATATGTTTCCCATACTCAGGATTGTTTGCTATAGTAAAAAATAAATAGTACCTGAAGTGAATCATCTTTATGGAATGTATTTTCACTCTGAAGTACAAAAGAAATTATTTACTCTGCCTTTTATGCATAAGGTATTCCATTTAAGCTTTCCAGAACAATATACTGTACAATAAGCTAGCAGTAAAAAAAAAAAATATATATATATATATATCACACCACTGCATCACTATATCTATTTACAAGGAAAATTCTATTTAAAAATTACGAGTTGCCATTGCAAGAAGCTAGTCCAGGTTGTATGTCAGTGTCCAAATTTGTGTAACACCAGTATAGGTTGTTTCTTTTTGTGATGACCAGGAATGTCATTAGTGCTGGTCAGGTCTGTTCAAATGTTCAGGAGCATAATATATTCTGACTACTTAAAAGCAGGTTTTGACTGCAGTAACATCTAGGTGGATTTTGCCTCTGCTTAGTTATCCTGCAGAAAGGTTTTATTTTTGTTTTGCTTTGTTTTGTTTTGTTTTAACCAAGCAATGGG